>JALLAP010002470.1:0-11455 GCA_036939355.1 Thalassiosira profunda | reverse complement strand
GCCGAGGTGAAAGAGTTGATTCCGGAGTTCTATTCGAACCCGGCGTTTCTCCGCAACTCGAATGAGTTCAAGCTGGGCACCAGCCAAGACGGCGAGGTCCTAGGAGATGTCATCCTGCCGCCTTGGGCAAAGGGGAGCCCAGAGAAATTTGTCGAAGTGATGCGGCTTGCCTTGGAGAGTGATATTTGTTCCGAAATGCTTCCCGACTGGATCGACCTCATCTTCGGGAGAAAGCAACAAGGCAAGGCCGCCATTGAAGCCCAGAATGTTTTCTTTTACTTGACCTACTACGGGTCGGTCGATGTTGCGAGCATCGAAGACGAAGCCCTGCGTCGGGCGACCGAGCTCCAAATAGCCCACTTTGGCCAATGTCCCATGCAACTCTTCTACCGGAGACACGCAAAGAAGCAAATACGCCAACACCACCGCCGCCGTAGAACTCTCTCCGACTTATACGATATCAAATCAGCACCGCTGAACAGTAGCAGATCGCTCGATCAGGGTGCACTGGAAGCTGATGAGACAGGCCGGAGTGCAAGGAAAGCTCTGCCATTCATGGATGCACCGTTGTCTTATTGGGTAAGTTCCATGCCATGTGTTTATTGGGGACCGCTTGCTGGACGATTGCTAACTTGTCTTGCACTCGTTTAGGTGCACCTTGGGGCGCCTCCGCCAGGACCACATGCACCTCTCATTTCCACGCGACTAGCTTTGGCCGATCGGTGCCTGGCTGTGGACGCAAAAGGCGTCTTTCACTTCTTCCGCTGGGCGTGGCGGCCTGAATTCGAAGACGAGGAGTCCGAAAGCGACTCTGGTTCCAACCAAGAAGACGATGCCCCAGATAAGGGTGGCCGAGAGCGAATTTTCAGAGACAAGGGTTGTTTTGTGGCGCAGAGGGAGCTGTTCAACTTCCGCAGCATCCCTCGCCTGCCCTATTGTTCTCCTGCATCGGACGATACTCGGCATGCAACGGTGGGTATCTCGAAGACCCTCTTTGCCAATCGTTCGCTCCTGCTCGTTCTGAGTGATGGGGATGGAAGGGGCGCGCTAGCGATGCAGCTTGTAGATCCCGTCAAGGGAGAGATCAGCGGAGAAGTGATTGTCCCATCGATACACGCCGATCGCATCACCGCGATCGACATGGACCCCATTGGAACTGCATCCGGACAAGGCGGTGTCGGGGGCGAACTCGTCGTTGTGGGCAGTGCTGATGGAAGTGCGACCCTCTGGCGCTTCATTTCTTCGCATTATTGGCCTCTGAGGCCCCGTCTCCGGATGATGGGCCATTGCGGTGCACCGATACGAGGCGTGGCCATCTCAAGCTCCCTGGGCATTTGCGCTAGCGTCTCATCGAGGTTGTGCTGTCTCTTCGACGTGGGGAACGGAGCCATGATACGAAATTTCACCCCACCCGAAGATGCTGGGAATCTGCACGTGGAGAGTATGACTGAAGACAGCGATGTCGTTGTGCAAACAACATTCGCAGACACACCGGCCGTGTGCCTCAGCATTCTAGGCTTTGTTGTAGCAGTTTGCTCAACGAAATTGATGCAAGGGCAAACTGTGCTGCATGAGGCCTTGTCCTTGGAGCTGTTTACGGTCGAGGGAAGACATGTGGGTTCGNCAAGGGCAAACTGTGCTGCATGAGGCCTTGTCCTTGGAGCTGTTTACGGTCGAGGGAAGACATGTGGGTTCGCGGCTGCTCGAAAAGCATAGGGGCATGCCAAAGAAGATGTTCTCAACAGTGGATGGGCGAGCAATCTTTGTTTGTGCCGGAGGTGGAGTGTCAGTGCATCTCATATCCTCCATTCAACCTTTGGTGACTGTTGATCAGTGGCGCATCTCCGAAGACACCAGCGACGATATGTCGGCCCAACAGGTCGTTTACGACCTGGACTTTGGTCCCACTATCGCGAGGCCTGTGGTTGCAGCGGCGGGTTGTTCCGAGGGCACACTCCGGTTACACGCCTTGCGTGGAATCAGTAAGTGGTGCGGCGAGCACCAGCGGAGTACCGTCTCCTCTGCTGTTGGAACCGTCCTCGCGCTTCCGGCACAAACCGTCAAGAACGCGTTGGGAGGAGTGTCGTCGTTTGGATCGTCGTTCCTTGGGTCTGCGAAGGAGATATCCAAGGAGGCACTCAGCGTCGTGAAAGAGGAACGGGGCTTCTTCTTCCGGAAGAGAAGAAGTGATTGACAGACGGTGAAGCTATTTAGAGTTAGAAGGTTGCTACGATACCTGGGAAATGTTTGCACTACTGTCAAATCAACCCCGACCCTTCCCACTCCGTAGATGTGATGGCATAATGCGCGTCGTCGACGAAATGTCCGTTGAGGATTCTTGTCTCCTTGCTGACGCCCTCAAGCCTCATTCCCAAGCGTTCAGCGACGGCCCGGCTCCTAGCGTTCTCAACTGCCGCATGGAGAGAGATTCGATGCAACCGCAGATCGTCAAAACATTTCTCGAACAGTGCTTTGCAGCACCTGCCACGGATGGCAACGGCATGTTGGTTTCTGCTTCAAGTTGTCCACTCAAATAAACCCATGCACATTATGCTCACCTGGTGATGATACCACGTCCAGTGTAGTTCTTGTCGAGCCAGTATCCCACTGAGCAGCTTCTATTCAACCAATCGATGTGAGCGAAGCCCAGGCCACCCACAATCCGCCCCTCGCACCTGATCGCATACGAGGCTATCTCGTTTCTGCCAAATTTCTCGAGACTGTCCAAGATAAACTTTCTCTCGTCCCTAATCGCGGGTGCATTGCTCATCCACGGCAGCCACTGCCCCAGATACTCTCTGTTGCTTTCGAGCACCGCGAAGAGCTCCTCGGCATCCGCCATCTCAAACAAGGACAGTTCGAGGTCTCCTTCGTCCACCGGTATCTTGCTCGTCAGCCGAGGGATCCTGCCAGCCGGCTTGACTTTCTTTCTGGTGCCATCTTCGCCATTTATGCCCACCATTACGTCTTCGTCCATTGAGACCATTCTTTGTCGAATGATTGTGGTGGAGGAGCCCAAGCGAAGAGGAAGATAGCCGCGGGCGGCGGCGGGGTTCTCATCCTTCCCACGTAGGAATACATACTTTTCCTGCCGTGCGGAGCCTTTTCTTGCCAAAACAGGTTGAGAAGCAACACGACGATGGCCACCGCCAACTGCCTCTTCGAGCGTCGATTTCCCGCCCTCGCGGGAGGGCCGGGGATGCCCCAGCCGCCGCTGTTGGCCCTGGGCATGCTGCAGTGGGGTGAGGTTTGGAGCTCATGCGATGTGATGTGTTGCAATTGTGTGATGTGCACCTTCGAGCTCACTCGTTGCTGAGTGTCAACCTGCAGGAACGACCAACGTCATCGC
Source organism: Thalassiosira profunda (assembly GCA_036939355.1). Lineage (NCBI taxonomy): Eukaryota > Bacillariophyta > Thalassiosirophyceae > Thalassiosirales > Thalassiosiraceae > Thalassiosira > Thalassiosira profunda. The sequence continues at coordinate 8,106 of JALLAP010002470.1, read as the reverse complement.
CTCCCAAAAGGTGCTGCTTGAACCTGAGGCGCGCGCAATATACGATGCCTTTCGATCTCGTGGCGTGGTTCTATTCGATACTGCCGAAGGGTACGGCGGCGGCAGCAGCGAGAAAAGGTTGGGGAGGTTGACGCAGAGAGAGGCGGGGACGAAGTCGAAGGCGAAGGCGAAGGGGGGTGCCGATGATGGCGCCACCGCCGAAACAGATGCATCACAGGAGAATACCGCAGTTTTATCGGGCAGCAATCTCATCATCATGACAAAGTTCCTGCCAGTACCCTGGCGGTGGACGCATTCCAGCTTCGAGCGTGCATTGCGCGCCTCGAACGCGAGGATGGGCATCCAAACATGTCCCATCTATCTCCTCCACAGCCCCATGCACCTCGGTCGAGGAATTGAGTACTGGGTCAAGAGTGCGGCCATTTGCAAACGAAAGGGACTGTTGAGATATTATGGGTTGAGCAACTGCTCCGCGGAGGAGGTGCGGAGGGCGGTGGCCGCCGGGGAGAAGTTTGGTGTCGAAGTTGTGGTCAATCAGGTGCATTACAGCCTTCTAGACTTCAACAGCGAATCCCTCCAAAAGATGCAGCGCACGTGCGAGGAGCTGAATGTTTCGATCATAGCTTACAACACATTGGGGCAAGGGCTGCTAACGGACAATCTAACCGAGGAGAAGTTCAAGGGCAACATCCCGGCGAAGATGATGCATATCGGTTACAAGGATTTGCTTCCCCTCAGAACGACGATGCGGAAGATTGCTGACAACCACAGTGACAGTGACACGGCAAAAGGGACAAAGGTATCCATGGCGCAGGTGGCACTAAGTTGGGCTCGGGCGAAGGGGGTCATACCGCTTGTAGGTTGCCGTTCCACAAAGCAAGCAGAGGACACGCTCGGATCCCTGTCGCTGGATCTGTCCTCGGAGGAGGTGGCCACATTGGACGCGTTGGCGTTGACACGTTGCACGTTGGATAGCCCTCGATGGCGCCGAAAGTTGTTTGTCGTACTGGCCGGCGTTGTCATGACCGCGTGCCGCTGGCTGGACTTTTTCGGCGTTGGATCGGAACGCATCAAAGCATAGATCTTTCTCAACAAGTGAAGTGTTGTGTGTAGAGTCGATTGTAGCTATCAATCAAAATCAAGCGGGCTGAACAGCCATAATGACGATGCCAGACCTGAAATAGACTTTGCACCACCATCCTTGCCCCTCGCAAATCCTCGGAGCACGCCCTCGTCCTCGATCTTATGGGCATCCGCACGCAACCGCTCGGCATCGGCCTTCCTCTTGTCCCAGTTGTCACACAGCAGGGCGTACCCCAATCGGACGTCACGTGCTATCACTCCCAAACTGGGCGATGACAACGCCACGCCCTTGGCACTGCTGCCTCCCAATTTGAGATTCTGCCCCAGCGGATACGACGCCGAGGCATCGAGCGCCGACTGGAAGAGTCCCTCGGAGGTCACCGCCGCCCCCGCCCCGGCGTAGCACTGGGCCACGAGTCCGAGGGCCCGGGCCGACTCGGCCTGGTGGTGGGCTGCCCACAGCGACGAGAGAGGCGTGGCATTTGGCTTGGGAGGCACCTGCTGTTCCTCGGCCTTCTCCTTCAGAATTTGCTCCCATTCATCTTGGGTGGTTGCATCATCGGCCGCTTCTTCGCATTCACCGTCGTCTTTGCTGTTGCCCATATCGACACTGCCGCCCCGCAGCACCTTTGAACAGTTCATCAACTCGTCGTATATATCGAGAGCCTTCTTCGCGGCCTCGCTGGCACTTTTCAACGTCTCGTCCTCCACATTGTCCAACGGTCCGCTGCCCAACAGCGCCCAGGCAATGTTGCAGTACAGCCGCGCCCGCACGCCCTCCATGCACAAGTGCTTGTGGCCAGGTATGACGGTGGCAGACCGCATTGCCCCCTCCAAAATGGAATCGAGCGTCTCCAATCCCCTCCTCCAGCACGCCATCGATTGTTCCTTGTCGTTGTGAAGGAGAAAATGGGCCACGCCGAGGTTGGTCAGGGAGACGGCCGCGGCCAACCCCAGGTCGACGGCCAGCTGGCTGTGCTTGGGCGAGAGCAGCGCGTCCTTTCGCGATTCGAGGAGCATGTCCGTGGCGGTCTCTATCGATTCGAGGATTTCTCCCTCGTCTGCATCCATTGCGTTACCACCACTACCGTCGCGGATGTGACTGAGCAGTTGGGACGCCCCCACTCCGGTCAGGGCCGATGCCGCGTGGATCACCGGGAGCGGGGACTCTGTATTGTCGCCTCCGCCTCTCTCCTGCAGTAACCGCACCTGCTCCTCCGCCTCCCGCTCCATGTCTTCCAACAAGCACTCGTACTCGGAGAGGGCGTGGGCGAATCGTCCCGAATTGATCATCAGCTGGGCCTTGAGAAACTGCAGCATCGTGCGTTCCTCGGCGTCGATACTGGAAGCCTTCAAGTGCTCGTACCGCGACAATCCCTCCAGAGCCGCCTCAAACTCGCCATCGGCGGATGCGGCGGCCGGGCCGATGGGCGGGAGGTGCAGGGGCGACGGCGGTTGCGATGGTGACTCCTCGGCAGCCTCGGCGGCCAGGTCGGCGGGGGACCAGAGGCATCTTGCCGAGCACGTGTTGTTGGATGTTGTTGATGGCAACTGGGCCCCGGGGTGATTTGGCCGGAGGGGACGACGGTGCACATCATCGCGTCCGAGGAGGGAGGTGGAGATGGAGATCGGTGCACGTCGCGTCTGGGGCGAGGGCGGCGGCCTCTGGGCGAGCGGCCCGGCGCGCAGGCGGCGCGCCCGGGGGCCGAGGGTGGCCGATAGGCGGTGCATGCTTGCGATGGGATGGAGCTGGATGAGCCAGCCTGCTGGTGGAGGAGGTGCTCTACCCATACTCGAAACCCGTAACGCATCGGGTTCGGGTATCCACCCGATACAATAATAGCTGTTCCAGGTCATACAATAGCACGAAATGGGTGCCACCCGATATCCACCCACCAGGCGCTTTTCGGCTTCGCTGTCCGCGTCCTCGGCGTGCCCGCCGCGAGTCCGGTCCGTCGGTCCACGGGAACAGTCGTCCGTCGTCTCCGTCATCAGTCCTGACTCGGCCTCTTGGCGCCGCGGCCCGTCCCCCTCCGAGGCATGTCCAAGTACGAGCTCCGGGCAAAGGCGCACGCCCTTTCGGGCGTGACCTACGACCACTCCCTCCTCGCCTCGACGGCCCTCACGCCTCCCCTCCTCGAGCGCATCGGCGGCCCGGACGGCTTTCACTTGCTCGCCACGCTGTTTTACAAACGGGTATTTGCAGACAAGGGTCATCCGTGGTTCCTTGGCATATTTGCCAGTTCCACCAAATCAGAGGCGATCGACAACCAACATCGATTCTTAGTTCAGACGTTTGGTGGCCCAGAATTGTATAAAGAAAAGAAAGGAAAATACACTCGATTGGTGGGACGGCACGCCAACTACAAGATTGGTGCCCCTGCGGCAGAGCGGTGGATGCATCATATGGAGCGGGCGATCGACGAACACGACAATTTGCAAGGGGACGACGGCAGGGAGGCGCGGGAGTATCTGAAGATGTACTTTCGGTACACGGCATTTTACATTGTGGCGGCGAGCGAGTACATGAGGGACGATCAATTGAGCGGGGGAACGCAGCTCGACAGCGGGAGAATATGGTGATGTGACGCGGAGAAATTTTTGGGAGCGAATGCACCAATACTTATGAACAAAGCATGATGTACAGAGGACAGCTCTGTTGGGGCTATTGTGGAGGTCAACGAAACAATTTTGAGAGGAGCATTCGAAGAAGTGCAATCCTGTTTCCGACGAGAACGGTGGCAGCTGTTGATATCTACAAAGGACAGATTTTGGGCCTATCATTCCCTCGGTCTTATGAGTGCATATCTCACTGTCCCTGCACGCCCCTTCCGGAGATTTCACACCAGCGCCCTCGTCGCATCCTCCGCCTCCCCCATCCTCGTCAAGATCTCCACCTCGCGGCAATAAGAAAATCCGGACAAAGCGCGACAATTTGTGCATTGGTGTCCCCTCGCCACCTTCTCGATGCAACAAGCTATCCTCGCATTTTCCTCAGACGTGCTAACTGCTCGGGGCACATTTTGGGATGATCCTCTCCCAATCGAAAAATGCAAATGGCATCCTCTCTCGAAGGGCTGTTCCGTTTCTCGACTGACATTTGGTGGACCTTCAGACTGTACAGGTACTCCTCTTTTGTGATGATCTTCATTTTGTAGAAATTCTTCATGTTCCCCGCAACGAAGTTGTCCTGGTCTACTACTCCGCACATCATGGCCTTCCGCGTGTTCATGACTATCTCCTCCAACCCTGCGCCTGCATCCACCTGAGCGTCGGCGAGGTTCTTGAAAGCAGGATAGTGCCCCAGTTCCGCAGCCCGCTGGTAATGGATCATAGCCTCTTCCAGATTCACGTCCACAAGACCCTTCAATCCCTCCTGATAGAATTTTCCCAGCAGGTGGCACGCCTTTGGATGCCCAGCATCGCTCGCTTTCTTGTACCAACTAAGTGCCTTGGACATGTTCACGGCGATCCCTTGTTCGCCATGATGATGATACAGGCCAAGGCGGTGCATAGCTTCAATGCTGCCAGATTCGGCCCGGGATACCTCCCTTTCAACTCGCTCCTTGGTCGGGGTGGCATGATAGTTTTGACGACAAAATGGACAAACATCCGATGCCTCCATAATCTCTTCTGGACTGCGCCCCGGCTTCTCTCTCATCTGCAGTTTCAGCGCGTCCCCCTTGCACCCCCAGCAGACCAATTGGTTGCAACAACCGAAGTAATAGCTGTGCCCAAACTCGAGCGGCTGCGGGAGCAGGCAAATCGGACAATCCTCCGCCTCCGGTGGCGCCCAATCCTTCAACGGATCTTCCGTCCGCGTGAGAGCATTGGTAACGACCCTCGCATACTCATCGCTGGAAATCGGCTGTGCCGTCTCCCATTGACCCGACTTCTTGTTATGCCGCTTTTTGCCGTGCTGCGTCGGCGATTCCTCCTTCACCTTCTTCCTATTTTTCTTGCCCATCTTGCTGCAAGGCAAAACACAGATCGCGAGCAGGACCACCCCACGAGCGAATCCAAGATCCGCCCACGCCTCCGGGCGGTTGGGCGCCGGACGACGGGAGACTTGGTTGACTTGGAAATGAATGACGTATCGTTCTAGATACAATACCTACGTACGTACCTAGATACCTAGCGTGGAGGTTGGAGGGAGAGTTGGGAGTTTGGTTGCCTCCAGCCTCCAGGTTGCTCCTGCAAGATCACAGAGACTTTTGTGGCCCTGATCTATGCGTCTCTCTCTGAGACAAAATAGCGAAGCAAAGATAAGAAGAGTTGTTACATTTAAAGCATGCTGCTTATTTCCCCTGCCCTTCCCTTCCCTTCCGGAGATTTCTCACCAACGCCCTCATCGCGTCCTCCGCCTCCCCCACCCTCGTCAAGATCTCTATCCTCGGATCCCCTTCTCCACTTCCGAACGACGGCCGCGACGCGTTCTCCACCTCGGCGTCCAACACGTCGAGAAACCGCAAGAATATCCGGAACGATTCGCTCGATTTGTAAATGGCCTCGTCGTTCTCTTCGGGAATGCCGTCTATCAATGCGTTGGCGGCGATGCGTATTCTGGACTCTGAGATGAGCCCTCCCCGCAACAGGCGCGAGGCCTGGCCGAATTTTCCTTCCGATATCGCCTCCGTGAGTTCTGCCGAATGGAGGGCCTCCGCGGTGCCGTCGAGGATAGCATAGAAGTCGTCGTCGTCCCCGTCGGGCATGGGCTCTTTTATGTACACCTTTCCCGTCTCCCAGAGGTAGCCCTTCAGGTTGAGCGGGTTGTCGATCGCCGTGGCCGGGCCGGGCAGCATTGGCGCCAAAAGGAATGCACGTGATGTGCACGAGAGGAACCTCCTTCTCCTCAGGACCGATTCTTCTTCGTTGTTGTTTGCAGTGGATTGTTTATCCACCAGATTCGAGGATTGCAGATCACCTTCGTCGACACAGTGGAGCGTATTGCGATGATGGGCAGGCACTGCTTGATGCATCAAATTGCAGCCGTCACCTGCACCTGCACCTGCACCTACGTCGCGCGATGATGGCCGCGACAACCGTCGTTGCATGCAAGACGGCCCATTTTCATTGCAAATCGGCACCGCCGGCAGCAGCGCCGACGATCTGGACAAGCATGTGTATAGGATAAGGGCGTAGAGGGCGCGGAGCGCGGCCATGGCTATCTGCAGGAGGGAGGGGGAGGAAGGAGCGATGGAAGGATTGGCTCTCTCTCGCGACAAGAAAACGGCTCTCGCCGTTTTGCCAAGCGGTCCGCTGCCACAAAAGCCAAGGCCAACGCTGGCCATGGCGACCACTCCGCCTCCACCCGACCTGCCACCGAACCCTCCGCAGCACCCATGGCGACCCACTCGCCCCGCACGGAGGACGTCATGTCCGGCGGCGGTACCTTCTCCGCTTGTTTAGAGCGGGCCATCCGCCGTCCCCTCCACCCGCCCGCACCACCAACGGCCACGGCCGTCCCGCCGCCCACCTCGCTCGTCGATGCCATATCCCGATCGACGTCGAGCGATGCGGCGAATCAGGATGCGGCCAATATGAATAGCGGGTACGTGATCCGTGATTCATCACAGGGCGCCTCCGCTGCAACAGCAAATGAAGGTGCACGTGCAGCAACCCAAGACGGTGCACCAGAAGCCAACACCAACGACCTCGCCCTCGACGACGCGTCCGACGATTGGACGCCCCCCCACGCCTCCTACCCGTTGCTCCGCGCCACTTTGAACTTCTTCTCGGCCCGGCGCGCCGGCCTTAGAGCGCGGCTGCGAGACCAACTGAACAACGAGCCATACTCTACATCCGCGGCATGTGGCACTTGCAACGACCGGAGTGGATTGAAGCCGACGCTGAGCGAGGAAGAGTTCAACTTGGCGATTGACGAGTATGCCAGGGAGGCTCCGTTCTTGAAAAAGGAAGATGGGGCCGAGGGAAATTTGATGGAGTATGCCGGGCAGCGGGCGCTGGGGAGGACTCCGCCCGGTGGCAAGACGAGACGGACGAAGAGGACGAAGCAAAAAGCTGGAGAGGACGGTGTTGCAGGCACCAACACAGCAGGTGGTGATGCGGGTGGAGATGATTTGACTGTGACAGGTGTGCTGGCCTCGGCAGCCTGCGCGGCGCCGATCCAAACGATCGGGGCCGACGGAGAGGGCGTCCCCAACGCGTGCTCGCCGTACCTCCGCATGGGCTCCAACTCCGTCCTGGACGAGGCCGAGATCACCAACCGATTATCGTACATCGAGCGATCCGAGCTGAGTGCTGTATTAGACAGTGAGGTGGAGCGGGCCGCCGCCTTTTATAGATCGCGAATGGCAGAGCTGGCCCCGCCGCGGGTGGACGGAGGCACGTGCTTGACATTTCAGTGCGGCGCCCTTGAAATGCCCACGTTGGACTACGAGTGTGGCAAACCCCCATGTCAGGGCATGGAGTCGGTGGCCGAGGAGGACCAGAGCCAGAACACGAAGCTGTTGGACGACGACGACGAGCTGGTGGCCCCGAGCCAGGAGCGGGAACATCGATCGTTCACGGAATTGGGCGGCGAGATCCTCGAACTGCACGCCTTTGTGACTACGAACATCATCGTGGTGCGGCAGGTGCTGATCAAGTACGACGCCTTCGCCCGGAGTTGGGGCGGCACGACGATGGGCGCGTGGTACCAGACCACCCGGCGGCAGAAGGTGAAGGGGCGCAGCTCCGACTTTCGGGATTTGGTCAACCACTCGAAGCTGAAGAAGTTGACGAAGGCTTATATTCAGGAGTACAAGCGACACGAGGCCGCGGCACTGGACGAGGACGATGTGCCATCGGTGGGCAGCCGGAATAAGCGGGCGAGAGGGAAACGGAGGTTGCGAGGACTGTCGAGGGCGTTTTACCGGATTGTCGACGCCGGAGAGGAGTACAAGCGGAAACAGAGGTTGAAGTGGCGCCAGTCGGCCATGCACCTCGACGAGGACGAAGACGACGAGGGGGATCTGGAGGCTCCCGCCGTGCCATTGGATGGCCGGATCCGGACCCCGCCCC
>JALLAP010002469.1:0-10579 GCA_036939355.1 Thalassiosira profunda | reverse complement strand
AGACCTCGTCCAAATCGGCGGGGTCGCGGTACCGCCGCTTGGCGTGAGGGACGCTCGAGCAGCATCCCATGACTGCCCTTGATTATTGTATTGCTGAGACGGGGGCTAGAAGAGGAGGAGGAGGAGGAGGTGCATCGTACATCGAGCTCTCTCAGAGCAGTGAGCAAAAAAAAATGAGGTCAAATAGAGATACATAAAATGATTCATTAATCCTTTTCAACTCATTTCTCTCACGTACTACTAGAATTTTTCACCCCTAATACACCCCTAACAGGTGGCCCCCGACTCGGCACCCCGCTGCACCCCGCCCTCCTCCACCCCTCCTGGCCCTCCGCACCCTGCTCTTGCAACTTGCAACTTGCAACTTGCAACAACGCCGTCTACATGGCTATCCCCCGCCCTGGCCATGATGTCCTCCAAGATCCCCTCCTCCGAATTTTACGGCGAGTACCACGGCCACAAGGTCCGGCACCTCCGCACCCTCCTCCCCCGGCTCCGCGACACGTCCGACGCCTTGATTTGGACTGCGGGGGACTCGTCCCTGGACAACAAATATTGGTTCCACGACCGGCGGCCCGCGGTGGGGGCGTATGCGGAAGTGTTGCAGCCGCCCACGAGCGTGTGCGATGTCACTTACTGGCTGAATGCTCTGTCGGAGGGCGAACATAAGAATGCAACTGCCGATGCATACAGAGGTGGCGATGGTCGTGGAGAGAGAGTGATAAAATACGCGGCCATCAACACAGCAGTCGAAGCAACGACGCTCAACGAGCGCACCCGTCGACTGTGGCCGCAGGATAGATTCCTGCGGGACAACATATCGTCCGAGGATGTGCTGATAGTGTCGATTGGCGGCAACGACATTGCCTTGTGTCCTACTCCTTGTACCATTGCGAGCGTGGCGGGATTGCTCTGCCTGCCGATGGGGTGCCTGGAGGGCGGAAGGACGTGCGGGACGGTTCCGGTGAGTAATGGGGCAATTTCGTGGACTGCAATTGCAATCCCTCTCACTTTTCTCTGATTGCGTTTGGTCGATGCAGATGGACGACTGCTGTTGTGGCTGCGGGCCGTCGCTGGCATCGTGCGCCTGCGCCTGCCCGCCTTGTCTGGGCTACCTGCGGCATCTCTTTGGCACGAGAGTGCAAAAGTACCTCGAGGCGCTGACGTCGAAGACGAAGCCCAAGAAGATTTTGGTGTGCATTATTTACTATCCCGATGAAAACAACGTGCCCTCGTGGGCGAACTCTGCGCTTGCGGCGATAGGGTACAATACGAATCAGGGGAAGATCCAACTGCTCGTTCGAAAGCTGTTCGAAGAGGCCACTAGCAACATAAGAATTCCGGGGTCGGAGGTGGTCCCTGTCGCACTCTTTCGTCCCCTCGACGGGACGCAGAGTGCGGACTACGTGGCGAGGGTGGAGCCGTCCGCGGCGGGCGGGCGGAAGATGGCCGAGTATCTGCTGCATGCGGTCCACTCCCCCAAGGGTGCTTTGGGGGCGATGCCGTCGAGTGTGGCGGCGCCCACCAATTCGTTCATTGAGGGGAGGGCGACGTGATGCTCGCTGTGGTGGGTGTCGAATTTGCAGCGGCAATGTGAATGGTTTGTTTACTAGTTATCATGAAACGATCCTGGATGGTTCCGGGCTCTGCAACTGTTAGGGCACTTGGCCGGGTACCAATCTGAGGCTCTGGAACGATTCGAGATGCCGCGCGACGCTGTCGACCTTGACGTTCGACCCCCATTCGGTATAACAAGCTTTGGCCTGGGTCAAGAAGCTCATCGAACTCCGAATGTCGCCCATCTTTTTGTAGTGCAGTCCGGCGAGCTCGCACGCCAGCCCCTGCTCGTGGACGAAGCGCGAGCACCGGGCAGAGGTGATGGCGGCAGCGTAACTCGCCTTCGCATCTTCGTGATTGTTGTGGANCGAAGCGCGAGCACCGGGCAGAGGTGATGGCGGCAGCGTAACTCGCCTTCGCATCTTCGTGATTGTTGTGGAACGAAAAATTCTCCGCTTCTGACAAAGATGATGCAAAACAAATCATGAGCGATGCTGTGGCTATCGTATCAAAGTTGCGTCAGATACTCACCCAAGAGGTGTGCTTTATTTCGGAAATTCCATCGAGAATGCGTTTGTGCATCTCTCAGTGCCATGACTGCGTTCTTCGGAATCACCCTCAGCTTGGCCGTGTTGGTTCGTTTCAGCACGCTGAACGAGTTGAGGCCATTGATAAATGTCATCATGACGTTGCTCAACCGTCCGTGGGCCGCGCTCGAACTCATTTGTTGCAGCTTCCCAATGTAATGGTGGCACCGTTCGCTGTGACCCATCCAGTAAGCCTGAAGGGCGCGATGGAAAAACTGCGTCTCCAAGAGATTGGCATTGCTCCCGTTTTCAGGCGTTGAATCGGAGGGTGGGGTTCGGTCAATCAACATCGTAATTGTGCCGCGGAAGATCAGGAGATAACTCCGGGTCAATTCTGAGCGAGCCGCAGACGCGAGCTGCAGATAGTAGTCAACCTTCTTCAGGAGTACTGGTAGCTTTTCTCCGGCAATGATTGCGACCTTGATATGCTGGATGGAGTTGAGGAACGCTGCTTGGCTATTCCCAGTCGACATTCCAGCATCAAAGGCNGACCTTGATATGCTGGATGGAGTTGAGGAACGCTGCTTGGCTATTCCCAGTCGACATTCCAGCATCAAAGGCTTGACTGATCATGCTCGAGCACGTTTGCAAGGGTTCACACCAATGTGACAAAACGCCGTAATTCGCGACATATCTCGCAGTTTGCTCGGTTGATTGGAATCTCTTCTTCATACAAGCCATACTTGCACGGCCAATTCGGGCAGCTCCGGGGATGTCGTTCATCTTACCTCCGCAGAGTATGTTGGCAAATCCAACGAATCCTGACGATGCCCAAATGTTAGCAAGACAAGACTAGTAGCAGAGGAGCAACACATACACAGCCAACACTTACCCCCCGGAGAATACTCGCAAATGCCGTATTTCATGGTAAGCAGCACCATGCGGCAGGTAAGAAGAGCATACATCTTTGGCTTGCTGAAGAATGCAACCTCTGCGAACAGGCTGTAAAATTTCAGGGTAATAGAGAGCTTGTCGTCCATTTGCTCCATCGCCAACAGAGACTCCTCTGTTATGCTTTGGGCGCTCTTTGCTGTTTCCGCGAATATAGTCGCCATTGCGTCATTGTCCACAGATTCGGGTATGTCCTCGTGGAGCTCAGACAACACCTCGTGGCAGGTGCTGTACGCATCCTTGCCTTCGCCACAGGAANGGTATGTCCTCGTGGAGCTCAGACAACACCTCGTGGCAGGTGCTGTACGCATCCTTGCCTTCGCCACAGGAATGAAGGACTGTGGCGAGAAGGTAATATGCATCCAGCTTGTCCTCTATGCTGTGGCACTCCTCTAGCATCTCTTTCAGGATACTCCGCGCCTTCTCCACGTCGCCAGACGAGTAGGAAGACTTTGCAAGGAGGAAGCTCAATCGACGAGTCAAATCGTAGTGGCTTTTCCAGCAGTCAATAGGTAACAACGACAACGCGACGTTGGAATAGGAACGTGCAGTGCCAAAGTCGGAGCGATCCACTGCCTTGACGGCTGCTGTCTCATTGAGTTCGGCAATGTCGATTGGGGAGGCAGGATCGTCCGCCGACACGATGTCAATCCCGTGATTGATCTGATCCACAATTGAGAAAACGACGCCATTGATGTCGCTTCCCTTGGTCATCGAGTAAAGTATCATTCCAAGGCTGTAATGGAATTGTTTCTTCTCCTCGTCGGGTATGAGGCTGTACGCCGCCTCTCGCACCTTATCATGAACAAAGCGACAGTCGAAAGAAGATCCGACTTTGATCATAAAGCCTTGTTGCACCGCCTGATCCAGTCCTTCGCGAATATGTGAGTACTCTGGCTTAGCGCCGAGATAGCCAACAATGGACCCTGGTATCTTGATTCCAAAGCAGGCTGCCACCTTCAGAGAAGATTGGATAGTATCAGACAGCCCACTCATCTTCGAGGAAAGAAGGTAAAGCACGTTGCCTGTTACATCCATCGAACTGATGCGGTCCTCGTCCCACTCCCATTGTTTCTTCTGAGCACTGTATGTCAGCAGACCTCCCTCGACCAACGACCGCAGGAACTCGAGCACAAAGTATGGGTTGCCCTTGGTCTTCTGATACACGATGTCGGATAGCGGCTCGCAGACGCGTGGGAACGTACAGAGCGCGTCGGATATCATCGTGTTCAGGTCTGTTGGACTCAACCCCTCCAGACTCAGTTTGGTCGTCGGGACTCCCGCGGACTCAACACTGCTCATGAAGCGGAAGACATCGTGACCGTCAGCTACCTCGTTCGACCTGTAGCTGCCCACGAAGAAGAGGCAGCTCGATCCCACCGCGTCGCAGAGGATGCTTTCGACGAGGGCCATGGCGGAATTGTCGCTCCACTGCAAATCGTCCAAAAACAGCATCACGGGATGGGCCACACTGGAAACCACCCGCATGAAGCGCTGGAGGGTGAAGCACACGCTCCTGAGATTTCTCTGGTCGCCGCCCTCCTTCTGATCCTGGCCTTTTGGCGTCAGTTTTGGGGACAGGACGACAATGTTCGGTATCAGACCGGCCAGCACAGACAAATCGCTGCCAAATACGTCGGCGAGTTTGTCGACAATTGCCGCCAATTCGTGCGTCGACGACCGCTCCTTCACGATGAGGCACAGCTCGTTGAACACCGAGATCACATCGAGCAGCGGCCGCTCCTTCGCGATTTGGTCGAACTTCCCCGTAATGACGTACCCCTCCGCCGCGTTCACCCGCGCTTTGAGGCTGTTCACGAGGATGCTCTTCCCCGAGCCGGAAAATCCCCCAATGAAAAAGGCCTCGCTCTTCCCGCACGACACCCGGCAGAAGGCGTCGGTGATAAGGGACACCTCATTTTCCCGCCCGTAGAGGCGGTGCTTCCGGAACGACAGCTGGGAGACCGTTCCGTCGCTTCCCACAATGAGCTCCTCGTCGAAGAGGAACCGCTTCGGATCGAGGAGCAGCAAGTGCAGATCCTTGATCAGCGTCTCGAGGCAATCGTAGGCGTCGTCGCCCCGGCCCTCCCTCACGTCCTCCTCGCACTCCAACAGATTGCGGACGAGCAGGCCGATCGACGAAGGAAATCCCAGTTCTAACAGGGGCACGTACCGGGCCGACGGCCTCCCCGCGGAATTGCTCTCCCCATTGTCCCCGTCGGCGGCCATTCGGGACTTGAACTTCTTCCGCGCCGGCCCCGACGCCTCACTATTCGTTGCACTACTTGCCGACGCGGACCCCAGCGACACGTGCGAGAAGAGCCGATAAAACAACTCCCCCAGCGCGCGGAGCCTCCCGTCCTCCTCGCTCTGGCTCACCGCCACCGAGCCTCCCCCGTCCTCCTCGGGCAACAGTTTGCCCCCGGAGGAGAACTCCACCTCCAGATACCGCCCGGCCGTCTCCTCCTCGTCGACATCGATGATGTCCGCGAAGCTGCTCCGCAAAAACGACGGCTCGGCGATGTGCACCGCGAGTTGTGGAGATATCATCTCGACGCCCGTGATGTGCTTTGATGAAGCTCCCTTCTCTTTGGAGAGGCGCACTGAAAAATTATCAATCTCGCAAAGTCCGTTGACGGACGCTGTCGAATTATTTTTAGGGTGGGCGCCGGGGTGGGAGCGGGCGTGCCGCACCAGCTCCGCCGCGCCGTAGGCGACGGTGGTTTTGCGCAGCAGCGCCGCCTCCCTCAATTGCAATTGCTCGCCTACATCGTCATCGTTTTTCTGCGGCCCCGCCGACTCGGACTCGATCCACTGCCGGAGGGGCACGAGGGTGCCCCCTCCTCCGTGCGTTGGCTGGGCCATCGTCGCCATGCGGGCTGGTTTGGAAGCGGCGACGGACGGAGGAGCAGGTGCGGTGAGCGAGAAGTATAATAATAATGGGGCGCTAGCAACTGTTACGGGCTACCTAGAGGTAGAGGTAGGCCGGTGAGAAGAAGTTGAAGTTGAAGGCTCTCACACTCACAGCACCCAAACTCGAGAGTGCCCCCACAGCCACCCAAACTCGCGAGGCGGAGACGAAGAACAAAGCACTCCGCCGCCTCCACCCCCTCGCCCGCCCATCGTCGCCACCACCCAGTCCCTACCATGCCCCCGCCCTCCGGCAAGAAGAAGAAAAAGGGCCGGGCGCCCAAGCACCAAAACGGCTTCGCCTTCCGCCACAATCCCAAGTCGAAGAAGACCGACAAGATACTGTCGTCGCCCAACGTCGGCGTCTGCCGGAGGTGCTACGAGAAGATCGAGTGGCGGAAGAAATACCGGAAGGTGCTCGATTTGCAATGTTATTGAGTGCCTGCAATATTGTGGCGAGCCTGTATTTCTCACCTTTGAATACCTGTGCATATCATGTGCGCATCTTATGCTCAATTGATGGATGGCAGTACAAGCCGCGGACGCAGCCGGGGAAATGCAACCTCTGCTCCCAGAAGAACGTCCTGGCCGCGTACCACACCCTCTGCACCAAGTGCGCCGGCAGCGACAGGGCAATCGATGCCATGGAGAGGAAGATGGGCGGTGGCGGTGGCGGCGGCGCGTCCAAGACAGAGGCTGTGGCGGGTGCAACGCCGGCGGGAGAGGATGGAGCGACTCCCGGGAATGAAGAGGCAGCGAACGACGAGGGCAAAGTGACAGAGGGTGCCACCGCAGATGCCACAGCCAGCTCAACAAAACAAACCAGCGCGTCCAAAGCCTCGCGGCGTCGGCTCCGCGTCTGCGCCATGTGCGCCGCGGAGCCCGCACTGTCCAAGTACGCGAACGCCTCCCCCGAGGATATGGATATTGTGGAGCAAATTCACGAACTCGAGGACACGCTGGATTCCGGGGTGCACAGTGACGGGCACAAGCTGACGTTGAGGGAAGTGAAGGGGCTGGAACGAAAGGTGGAGAAATTGCAGGGGGAATTGAAAGAGCGGTCGAAGAAGAGAAAAGAGGGCGAGGACGATGGAGGGGATGGCGAGGATGATGCGCAGAGTGGAGAGGGTGACTGCCATGATTCTGTGAAGAGCGAAGGGGAAGATGTCGATGCATGTAATGCCGAAGAAGATCCATTCCTCGCCGCAACGGGAGGCAAGGCACTGGTGGGAGAGGATTATCAAAAGGTGCTCCTGGCGAGGGAACAACAGAAGTAGAAGGTCCGGCAAATCTTTTGCACTGTTGTGGCTAAAACGGCCTTCTACTCGAAGCGACCCCGCTTCACGTCCTCGCTCTCCTCCTGCAAATCCTTCTGTATTTGCTCCATCGTCCGCCGATCCCGCTTCGCGGTGTTCAGCACGGTCACATTGGCCTCCCCCACGATGTTGTTCTTCACCA
Organism: Thalassiosira profunda; assembly: GCA_036939355.1. Taxonomy (NCBI): domain Eukaryota; phylum Bacillariophyta; class Thalassiosirophyceae; order Thalassiosirales; family Thalassiosiraceae; genus Thalassiosira; species Thalassiosira profunda. Next base: position 3,176 of record JALLAP010002469.1, on the reverse strand, counting down.
TTTGTGCATCGGCCACCTTCCCCTTCCTCTGCACCATCTTGCTCTGCGCTTCGACAATGTATTTGGCCTGCCCTCGGATCTCGTCGGGGAGCTCTCCTTTGTTGAGATCCTCGAGCACGTCGGCGGGACAATGTCCCTCCTTGTACACGGAGATGGTGCATTCGTCCATAAACTCCGTTGGCTCTTTTGCAGCGATCCACCTGTCGGCCCCTATTTCTTCGACCTGCTCGTAGACGGCGAATTTGAAGACGTCCATTGTGACTTTGTCCTGCTCTTCCGTCGGAACGGACTTGATCAGGGACGCGTGGGAGATGGAAATCTTTGTGACAAATATTGTCTGGTCCGATTTGAACCGTTCCAAGTCGGCCGATATCTTCTTTCGGAAGGCGTTGATGCATCCTGCAGCGCCGGTGTTCGGATCAAAGGCGACCTCGTTGGCCTTTTTGCTTCCGCGGACCATACCGAGGTGATTTTCCGTTCGAAGCTGCGCTCCCAGTAAATTGCCGAGGAAGCCCCCTGATTTGCCACCGGATGCTACCGGTGGAGGGGGCATTCTATTTGACGACAATTGCTTCTTTTGCTCTACATTCTTTTGCTGCTGCTCTCTTTGTTGCGCCATCTTTTGTTGTTGCATCTGTTCCTGCTGTTGCAACAATTGTTGTTGCTTCTTTGCAGTATCTCCCCTCCTCAATATGCTTTCGTCCCTCAAATACTTCACAAACACCACCTGACTCTCGTCGACTCCCTCCGGTATTTCCTCAATTGCAATGGGAGGATGATCGTGCGGCACCACCAACAGGGCCTTGGGCCCATCCATCGCCTCGAATTTGGCAAATGCGGCCTTCTTGCGTTCTTGCAGGTACTTCAGAAATCCGGGGAGGCGGTTGCGCCCATCGGTGCTGACGAGGTAGCATGACTGCCACTCGTCGTCCTGGCCGATGGTGCCGCGCGACCACGGCTCTCGCGTATATCGATCCAATACCAGCTCGAACGGCAAATTGAAGGGCGACTGCTTGGGCACCAGCGGCTCAACGGTGGCCAGGAAATCGGGCTTGGCCTTTGGATCGCTCGACAGTAGAATCGTCGTTTCATTCATGATGGACGTGTGTGGCGCGTGGAGTGTTATTTGCAACTGATGCGCATGCGGGAGACGACAGACATCGCACGCGGTTCTCAGATAGCTTCCGGGCTATCGAGGCGCTGCTCCCACCGTCGCTCCACGCCGCGATGACGACAGCACCACATGCAAACTCTGCAAGTCAGAGAGTGCGAGGCGAGAGCGCCGCTGCAAGGAGGCAGCAAGTCTAACTCCTCGCTTTGGGTAAATTGAAGAGAGATGTTTGTGTCACAAAATGCCATCACTGTGTCTTCTTATTTCGCCTCATTAGTGGGGGGTAGCACTAGATTGTATGGATGGGGCCTTCGTGAATACCTGCGGACTAAAATGAGGGGAGTTATCTAGGTGGATGTCTCATGCGCGCATGTCTCATCTCATCCCACTTCTCCTTTGCAGTGCCTGCAGCATGGACCGCCCGCCCGACGACGTCCTCGTCCCCCTCCGGCAATGGATGGCCGACGAGGCGGCCCGCGCCCAACTTTCCGCGGGCAGCAGCGTTGGCGGACAATTGCAATTGAGAAAAGCGACGCTGCTGCGCAAATCCACCGTCGCCTACGGGATGGCGGAGCTGGTGCGGCACGCCCGCTCCCACCCCGGCGCCCACCCTCAAAATAATTCGACAAGGTCCATCAACGGACTTTGCGAGATTGATAATTTTTCAGTGCGCCTCTCGAAAGAGAAGGGAGCTTCATCAAAGCACATCGCCGGTGTGAAGATGACCTCGCCCCCGCTCGCGGTGCACATCGCCGAGCCGTCGTTTTTGCGGAGCAGCTTCGCGGACATCATCGATGTCGACGAGGAGGAGACGGCCGGGCGGTATCTGGAGGTGGAGTTCTCGTCTAATGGAAAATTTCTGCCGGAGGAGGACGGGGGAGGCGCGGCGGCGGTCAGCCAGAGCGAGGAGGACGAGCGGTGCCATTTCCTGGGCGCCGCATTGCATGAGCTGTTCTCGCGGGTGCCTCTGTCGGTCGACGCTGGCAAGTCGGGTGGTGACGATTCCGAGGCGAAAATACATGAAAAGCCGGAACGGAAGAAGGCGAAGGCGGATCCTTCGAGAACACCTTTTGTGCCGCTGATGGGGCTGGGGTTCCCGTCCTCCTTATGCCTGCTGGTCAAAAACCTCCTGGAGTGCAGGGAAGAGGATCGCCCGGACCACGCCTACGAATCCATCGATGCGGTGATCAAGGACTTGCATCTATTATTGCTGGACCCAAGCCGATTCCTCTTTGATCAAGAAACCAACAAAGTGAAGCTCTCGTTCAGGGAACACAAATTGTATGGGAGGGAGAACGAGGTCACAGAGATAACCGATGCCTTCTGTAGGGTTTCCTGCGGCAAGAGCGAGGCGTTCTTCATCGGGGGATTTTCCGGCTCAGGGAAGAGCATGCTCGTCAACAGCCTAACAGCGCAGGTGGATAGCGTGGAGGGTTACGTCATCACTCACAAGTTCGACCAAATGTCAAAGGAGCGGCCGCTGCTGGAGGTGATCTCGGTATTCAACGAGCTATGCCTCGTCGTAAAGGAGAAGAGCTCGCAGAAGGAGTTGCTCAGCACGATTTCTCGGCTCATGGATGTGTTTGGCAGCGACTTCTCGTTGCTGGCGCGTCTGTTTCCAAACATTGAACGACTTGCTCCAGAGCTCAAAGGCACCGCATGCGAGAAGGGAGGTGACGATCATATGAACTTGCGCAGCGTTTGCTTTATTCTCCAGCGCTTCATGAGAGTAGTGTCCAGCAAAGTACATCCCGTGATGCTGTTTTTGGACGATTTGCAGTGGAGTGACAGCTCCGCGCTCTCGCTCGTCGAGGGAATTCTATGTGATTCGATGGGATCGAGCTGCCTCTTCTTTGTCGGCAGCTACAGGTCGAACGAGGTCGATGACGATCACGATCTGTTCCGCTTCATGCGCAGTGTGGAGTCCGGGGGAGTCCCGACGACCAAACTGAGTCTGGAGGGTCTGAGTCCAGCAGACTTGAACGCGATGATATCCGACGCGCTGTGTACGTTCCCACGCGTCTGCGAGCCGCTGTCCGACATCGTGTATCAGAAGACCAAGGGC
>JALLAP010002454.1:0-11422 GCA_036939355.1 Thalassiosira profunda | reverse complement strand
CGTTGTCGGGGAGGCCAAACTCGCTCCTCATCTTCTGCAAACATTCCTCGGCGCGTTGGCACTGCAAAGACTGGGATAGCAGTGAGATGTAATACTCGTAGGAAGAAGCGTCGCGAGCGATGCTGTCCTCGGTAAGGGACCATGCCCGCTCTGCCGTTACCACTCCTCCCACCAGTTCGTTCCTTGGCGCGCCCTGCCCGTCGGGTATCCCATCGGGATTGAGTGTGGTCGCGGTCCAAAGGCAGCCCCGCAAGAGCGTATTCAACGTGCGAACGTTGGGCCCATATCTATTCTCCGCCCCTTCCCTCTTGCGCTTGCGGTTCTCACTTGTGCCATTGCTTGTGCCATCACCAGAAGCAGCTTTTGGTTTGAGCGTGCCGCAAAGATATCCATAGTGAGAAATGATGCAACGATCGTTGCATCACCCAAAATGATGCAACGATCGTTGCATCATTTGATCAATTTGCAAAATGGCTCCAATTGAGTGATGCTTGCTTGGGAGCATAACAATAGGCCAACATATGATGATAAAAGGTCCCAGAAGGTGTTTTTCACTCCATCAGGGGACTTTTACTTCCGGGGATATTGTTGCCAGAAATGATGCAACGATGGTTGCATCATCCAGAATGATGCAACGATGGTTGCATCATTTCATCAATATTACGAAATGACTCCAATGTGCTATGTATGAATAATTCGGGGAATAGGGAGGCAGGGTGGGCATTGGTGGGTGGTTTTCATCAACTTTGCAGGATGGGGGGGGCAAAGGGGGGGACGAAGAGGAAAAATCGCCTACATACGTACTTACGTAAGTAGATAACCGTATCTTTTGGATCTTTGTCTGACACAAAGATCGCCGCTACTAGCGGCTCCTGCTGCCCCATATCCACTCCGCGCCGTCCCCCGCGTCCAGAAGCGGTTATAGATTCATCGCCGCCGCAAGAACGGCTCGTCTGCCGACGATTTGGCCGCCGGTGTGCCCCAAAAGTGTATTGTTTCACCAAAAGTGGATATGCCCGCTGCGGACGACGGGCGGGAGCAAGCACGGAGCGCCGGGTCAGACGTGGGGCGCGTCGACGAGGGGCGCGCCGACACGAGCATCGAGGCGGGATCCAACGCGAGCAACGAGGAGTGCGTCGAGGTGAGCATCGAGTAGGTTGCTGCGAGCGCCGGAACGGGCGAGGGGGGCGCGTCGTCTAGGAAATGGAGACGACAGGTGAGTCTGTCTCATTGATTCTACTTTATTTTAAGGCCTGTTCTAATAAGGCACCTCTCTTTTCACTTCGCCCAATAGGAAGCTTCTGGCTTCCACTTCTCCGACCGCCCCCAGCCATCCAAGCAACTCAATATTTCTGGGATACCTCGTAGGGGTCGTAGCCAAACAGCTTCTCCGCATCCTCCTCGGTTATGGTCTTGTTCTGGGCCTCGACCTCCATGTCACTGTCGTTCAGCTCGTGCTTGTTGGCGGGCGCGATGGACGTCTGGGGACAGAACCTGCCGCCGGGGTCGTTCCATTCTTCGAGGGAGATTCCGAGGAGATCCAGGAAACGTTCGACGTCCTCGTTGCTCTCGAAATGGAGGTGATAGCGGCGCGACCCCGTGGACTTCAGCGGATCTTGGGCGCCCTTGATGGTAGTGCCGCCTGCCTGGACATGCTTCTCGTTGAATGCCTGCCACACAACGATGGGCTGGTTTCCAGCGTTTCCAAACATTCCCTCGCCCGCTTTGGGAGCATCGGCCAGGAAGATCACCGTGCCACGGTCACCCTCAAAGCGAGCCATACGGGCAAACTTCTTGCCACGATCCGGACCTTCGGAGTAAACTTCAAGGAGTACCTCTCCCAGCTCGAGGATGTCGTCGAGTCCGACGGTTGTGTTCCTCTGCAGGTGGGGAAGGAAGAACGTCCCTAGTAGGAGATCGCGCCCTGGACGAGGACGAGGCTTTGGTGATGTGGCGAAAAGGTGAGTGGAAATATCAGTATGCAACGCAAACATGCACACCTCGATACTTACCTGGTCCTCGTTCTCTAGCTCGAGAAGCTCCTTCATGAGAGCATAGCGATCGGCAGAGAGAGCAACCCCCCGCTTAGTGTGACTCTCTACGAAACCTTCGCGCTCCTTGGAGTGGGCTGTGGTGGCAACGACGAGTTCGTGGTCGTGCTGCGCTATGTATTCGGCCATCTTGATTTTCTGACGCTCCTTGAGGAGGGCCAAATCCTCGTCTTGGCGCTCGGTCATCTTGGACAGCGTCGCGTCGAGGCCCTCGGCGTGGTTGGCGATCTCGGACTTCTTCTTCTTTAAGAGCCCCGCAAGCTCCATCATGCGTGTGGTCCTCGCCTCCTTTGCCTCCCGGGCGGCTTTCTCGCGGGGCGCCTCGAGATGGAGCTTCTTGAGCGTCGTCAGATTGGCTGTGGTATTGCAGGGAAATGCCGTTCAGGTAAGTCATCTGCTACACGCAGCTGGCCTAATCGAAAATGCATCACTTACATTTGACACCGTCATCGTCCTTGCTCGATTCCGCATCGGAAGAAGATTCTGGGACATTGCTGTGGGCGTGGGCGATTCCGGAGATGGCGCCGGACGCGGCAACGTCGTGGGCGATTCCGGAGATGGCGTCGTGGGCGTGGGCGATTCCGGAGATCGTTCCATGGGTGGGGCGAGAAAAGAGGTGCTCGAAGGACAGCAGCTGCTTTGCCACTGCTTCGACGAACTTGGGGCACCGCAGCTGTTTCGCTCCTAGCTGGATAGCCTCCGACACCTTCTTTGGCAGATCCACGCCTTCCTCGGCGATGATGATCAACTTGGACACGTCGCCGCCACTTTTCAACAGCCTGCCAATGGCTCCGGCATCCACCTTCTTGCCACCAGTGTTGTCGAAGAGAGTGGCTAGTTCCTTCTTCGATGGGTTGCCTTTCTTTGCAGAAACGGAGTTATGAAGATAGAACGCCCAGCCCTCGAACAATCCACCACGGTCACGTGCGACAATTCCGCGCTCAATCGTGGCGATCAACACTGGAATGGAGTACGCCTTGGTTGGAAGGAAGGCGCCATTCTCCGTAGACGCGTCAATCCACTCCCTCGAGACAATATTGCTATTGACGCACAGGGCATTCAACAACTTGAGCCGGCGAGGCCCGGTGACGTTGTTCTGGTCATCCGTGGCAGTGACGCAGACACCATCATCGCCACACGTCTCGACAACGTTGCCTCCAATCGTCTCGATTTTCTAAACAACAAGTTCAGCGGAGGGAGAGAACCACAAATAACCTAGAAGACGAATCAACGCTCACCTTGACGAGCTGATCGCGGACAACGCCATCGAATCCAGTCAATACAATACGGGGTCCATTGCTCGAGGTCTTGCTGCTCTTCGGGGGCGAGCGCTTGTTTGTCAGAATGCTCAGCGCTCCTTGGATGCCGGAGCCAGGGCCGGAACGGCGCGCACGGCGCTCTCTCTTTGGTCGACGCGATGGCATTTGCTGCTTTGCTTTATGAGGCGCTTGCAGTGCCCACATCTTGCACTCTCTGTTTCGCGGGGCCACAACAGCAATTGGCGCGCTTCATCTAACGAAATTTGAGGCGCCAATACTAGATACCAATTCCATCAACTAAATACCCAGCGAAGCGTTGCACATGTTATGATGTCCCTTCAATTGCAGGCTATGACGTGGCAGTAGGACAAGCGCATCGAGGGCGCATTTCACCAGCGTGCAACTTAATACTGTTTACGATAAGTATTGCTGTGCATGTAATAGAAGCGCCGGCAACGCCAAGTCGTTCGTCCCGGAGCCCCGGAAGTCCTCCAACGCCGCGCCCGGCAAGGCCACCTCGCCCAGGAACGCCAAGTCGTTCGTCCCGGAGCCCCGGAAGTCCTCCAACGCCGCGCCCGGCAAGGCCACCTCGCCCGGGAACGCCAAGTCGTTCGTTCCGGCGCCCCGGAAGTCCAACGCCGCGCCCGGTGCTAATAACGGCGTCGGCTAATAACGCCAAGTCGTTCGTTCCGGCGCCCCGGAAGTCCAACGCCGCGCCCGGCAAGGCCACCTCGCCCGGTAATAACGCCAAGTCGTTCGTTCCGGCGCCCCGGAAGTCCAACGCCGCGCCGGCAAGGCCACCTCGCCCGGTAATAACGCCAAGTCGTTCGTCCCGGCGCCCCGGAAGTCCAACGCCGCGCCCGGTGCTATAGACGGGGTCGGCTGCGAGGCGGGCTTGATACCGAGGAAGCAGCTATCATCGATAGTTGCCCATCTGGATCGTCCGCAGAGTCTGGGTTGCCACCACCGTTGAGGTGTTGCGGGTGTGCAAGATGCCAGCAACTCCTGCCAACGAAGATAGGCTTCCCCCCGATCTCCCCGATGTCACAATAAAATGCAGGCGCATCTCCTCTGCCAAGAGCGGCAAGCGCAGGGAAGTCACGTTGGATCCTTTTCCTTTCGTCGTCATCTTTCATAAGCTTCATCAAATCCGCGCTACGGTCCAGGTCAAAACAGAGGGCCCGCTTGCAACCATAGCAGAACCAGTTCACCCCACGCGTTTTGCAAAGGTCGCAATTACGCGTGTCTTTCGTGAACTCGCCGCTCTTGTCCTTCTTCGGAGCATAGAGGCGAGCGGCACATCCGGTGCAGTTATTGTTGCGATCCATAAAAGCCGGGTAGTTTTCGTGTTCCGCCACCGATGCCTTCACCTTTCCTCGACCAAATGGAGTAACTCCAGTCATTCCGACTCCTCCAAGAACAGAGTGATCTCGCTCGAATCGCCTCTTTCGGTTGTTGACGTGGAATCGAGCAGCAGCCTTTTTTGCCCATTTGACTGGGCTCGTCGTACGCTTGGGCCCAGTAGTCTTTCTGTGCTTTTCAGCCTTTTCGAGGAGACGATTGGCGACATACTTCAGCGTGTCGTGGAAAGCAATTCGCTGGTTGTTTCGTTCACGCACACTTCGAAGCGTGTCGACAAGGACATCAGGCGATTTGCTTCCAGTAACATGCTGCCTCGATCGATGGAATACAACAGCAAGGCACTGGAAGTACCGAGCAACGACGGCACACTGAATCATTTTGATCGGAAGCACCGGGAGACAGTTCCAGGTAAATCTCGTCACAGTGTCTGAACCGCCCTTCAAGACATTCCAAGTAGCATGTTCGATTGGCAGAAGCATATCGCAGAAAGGAATGGGAAACTTGGGGCTGTGATCTTTCCCGGGAATCGTCGCGCGCCAGACCAAGAGAGCGGTCATAAAATCGTCCAGCTGGTACTTCTTCTTCAACTTGGGATCGCTCATGAGAATAGATTCGATGTGATCAAGCGGCAAAGCATCGATGTCGTCCTGCCAGAATAGATTCAAGCCATTGCTGTACAGGTAGTCGAGCGCCACACCGTAGTCTTTCAGGAGCTCGGCTTCGAAGGTAATCACAATGCCATACAGGACTTTTCCCTCAGGACTCCCGACGAGTAAAGTGGTTGTGTCCCGGCCGTATGTGAACGCATGATGCATGGCCTGGATCAGCTCGCTGGCTTTAGGAACCAGCTCACGCAGCAGAGTCCGTTGGGAAGAGGACACGCGCACGTAGACAGCCTTGCCTTCAATGAGATCCGTTGGCTTCGCATTCAGCCCCAGCTCGGCCACCTTTTTCTGAATTCGCAGAGCCTTCGCGAAGGATCCGTTGTACCCCGCTCCTGATCTGCACTTGCACTCGACCATGTGACTTTTGATTCGATCGAAAGCATCCGACGCGTCGTCTTCGGAGCCTTCGTCGTCACTCGGCAGCGACTCAACGTCCTTCTCTTCAAATGCCATCGCGTCGGCAGAGTCCCGGACGTAAGGCCGTTCCTTCTGCATCGCCATGCCACACCGGGTAATGCCAACGAGCTCAATACCGGGCACACGACCCTCTCTGCTATCATCGAGGTATTGCTGGATGTAGAGCGGCTCGTTCTGATGCCCAAGCCTCGATTCTGCCTTCTCCTGCTTCTCCAAAGGCTTGAGGAACGCCTTTCCAACAGCTCCTTTTACAATGGCAGCCCGTAGATCGCTATTGCCAGAGCCCATGTCAGTCGAGGAAGCAGGAGACACAAAGTCACGATCGTTGTCAAGAAAGTGCATTGCTGCTACCCGCTGGGCATTCTTCGTTGGCTTGTTGACGGGCCCGGGTACGGTGCCATTGCTGATAGCGTCTCCGCCAACACGGCTCCTAAGCAACTCCTCGTTTTCTTTGGCGCTCAAGATATTGTACGGGAAATTGTACTCGATGACAGGTGGCGCCGTTGATTCAGACGAGTCCACGCTCGACTCGTCGGACTCAGAGTCGGGAAGGCCGTCGGCGCAATCCCGGATGGACTTGATCCACTTTTTCAGCTTCTTCCTCCTTGTGTCATCTGTCATGTTTGCGATAGTTGGGCACAAGAAACCAAGCTTTGTCAACAGCGCCTCCAACTTCGACGAACCCATCCCGTCAAGCTCGTTCTCAATTCGTGCTGCATTCCGGGCACATTCCTCGACCGATGCCCTGGTTCGAGAGGACGCCGCTCGCATCGAATTGACCATCGAATGCACTAGTCCGCTATCGATTGGCGCGCCGCCCGCCCCATCTGTGCTGCTGTCGCTCTCGTTGAGATCTGGTTCACTCAAATGTTTGCCAAGGCCAGCAAAGTCGAGGACATTCGCAAAAGAAGCGTGTTCATCGCTATCCGTTGAAATGAATGGTGCCGCGTGGCGAAGAGTATTCTCTGCCGAAGACGATGTGAAGGAAAACATGCGGAGGAGGAACCACGCTTGGCAGAGATCGTGGCACGTCAGCATCATCACGGTATTGCATGTCAGGAGGAATAGGTGGTGGAGGATGTCCTTCCGGATCCCGTCGTCCCTGAGCACCATTTCGTGGAACGCCTTCAAATCACGCTCCTTCTGCGACAGGTTCGACTTGTACCACTTGGCCTCGCCATTGTTCTTGATGCAGAAGTCGTACTGTTGAGGCTCGTCATCTTCACAGTCGCTGGTCATCGCCAGAGATACAGCACCGGTACCGCTGCGATACCCGATCACCTTCAACAGGCCATCGCCCCACCGTGAAAAGGCCAGTATTGCGCTGCGGCCATACTTCTTGTCGATCTTCTCTCTCTTATCGTTTCGTTTCAGTTGTTGGTCGTAGGTCAGAGGGCACCAGTACGATCGCTTGATAGTCCCAAAGACTGTGCCTCCGTACGAGAGGATGAGGAGGATGAGCGCAGCCGTCCAGTATCCGCGATCGGAGCAAAACTGTACCCCGTGGAGCGCCGTTCTAATGCAACCCTCGCGAGAGAACAGGTGGGAGAACATAAACCTGAACATTCGCTGGTAGTTCGACGTGTGGTCTTCTCCTTGCCGCAGTGCAGAGAAGGACAGAGGAAAGCCAGACGCCGGGGCGACTGCTGTGTCGATTGTCACACCCCTACAATTGCTCATCACGTGCTGGCACGCCTTCAGTCCACAAAGGTTGTCCTTGTCCTTTCTTACAGCTGCCGTGCTGAACTGGAAGTGGACCTTGTCGTCGTCCCACGCAATCTTGAGGTTGGGCACTCGCCCTTTCCCCTGCAGGAATAGCTCCCGGCATGTTTCGTTGATTGCAGTCTCCACCACCTCCCAGAGCTTCGACTGCGCCCCGTCCTTCCCGGCAACTCCGATTTTCTTCCAGATGGCGTTCAACTTATCTGACTTCATGAAACCTTTAAAGTTGACCCTTCCGTGCTCTTGAAGGCGCTTTGGGGGCACCCGGAATTCAGCCGCAAAGTAGAATGTGGCGAGAAACCGGTAGAAGTCCTCATTTGAGAGGTCCAACTCCCTCTTAACGGCCGTGGCAAAGCGGCTCTCTTCTCCAAAAAAGTAGTCGAACAGCCCATCAGATGTCTGATCTATCCCCAGCTCGTCGAGCCTGTCTTTGAAGGCCTTGACTTCCGCCGCAAGCAATGCCATCGCTCCCTCTCGTGCACCATTAAAGGAAAGACGGATTTCTTTCATGTTTCGAGGGTGCACTTTCCTCCAATCGGTAACATCCGGCACGTCCTTGAGATCACCACGGCGACCCTCGTGGTCATCGTACACGAAGCGCTTTAGATCGTCAACCCATTGCATGCCTCTCCAATGCCTCTTCTCTTTGTCCGAGTTGAGTTCTTCCTCATCTCCGTATTCCCACTGTTCTTCGCCTTCTTCATCTTCTTCCATTGGAAGAGTACCAACCGACTCATTGGCATCGTCCTCGTCATCCTCGACGTCCTCATTGGCATCAAAGTAGAACAGAGAGCCGTCGTCGTCGTCCACTTCGTCCTCGTCGTCCTCCTCACCGTCGTTGCCTCCACTCCCACCGCGACGGCCGCCACGATCAGCTGCCGCACCACGACCACGACGAGCTGCGCCTTGAGTTGCTCGACCTCCGCCGTCTTCCGATCCATCGGACGCGTCATGATAGACGTTCTCCTCCTCCTCGTCGTCGTCGTCGTCGTCGTCGTCCTGCTGCAGCTCCTCGTCCTCGTCCTCGTCCTCCTCCTCCTCCTCCTCCTCCTCGAGCGGTCCGATCACCTCCTCCTCGCTCTCCTCCTCCTCCTCCTCCTCCTCGTCGTCTGTGCCGGTTTCGGCATAGCTGCGCTTCTGCCTGGCAGCAAGGCGGCGAGCAGGTCGATTGGACATAGTTGCAAACGACGGCAAGAGCGAACTGGGCCCAACAATGGCAACCAGTTCAACGAGCGGGTTGGGTCGACGAGCGGCGCCGTTGAGTGAAGGCGATGGCTCAACGCTTTGACTGCTCCCGAAACACTGCTGTTGACTGCAGGGGCAGCCCATGACGGCGCCGCCGCCCGACAGAGAAGGACGACGACGTTCATGTTCATATTGCGCACCGGTCCGTGTTGATCGAGGTCGATAGAATGAGAAGAGGGGACACGCGTCGGCAATTGAGGGTCAAAATTGATACTATACTATTCCTACGTTCGCCAAATATCGCTGAACATCAAAACCGCCCCTCTGAGCCGCCGTGAACGAGCTGGAGCAAATTTTTTTCGTGGCCTCTCAAGAGGACCCCCCTCTGGGCCTGGCAGGGCCAGATCATCGCATGGGTTGCACTTTACGCCGCTTCGTCGAAATGATGCAACGTTGATTGCATCATTCTGCAGGAGCCCCAACAAAAACTCACTATGGATATTGGAACAGCGAGTCCGCCTTTGCCATCATCCCCGCATGCACATATCCCTTTAGAAGCGCCGTCCACGCCTGGATCGGCACTGATTTGTAAGAGAATCGCTTGTGCTGCTCCCAAAAATACGGCACCACATCCTCATTCATCCCCGCCTTTTTACCCTTCGACAGCATTGAATGAACTGTCCTCTCCGCCTCCTTCACATCGCCACACCTCGCGCAGCAGTCCACCACGATACTGCCATGGTGGGCATCGCGAATGTTATCGTTGGAAGGAGAGCGATAAAGGTCGAGGCACTCCTTCAGAAGCTTCCTCGACGACAGCTGGCGGAGCTGCTGCGAGAGGGCGAGCGCCTCTTGGTGCCGGCGCTGTCTTTCCATCTGGGTTTGCTGCGTCTGCTTCTGATGCACCGATGGGGGCTCCGCCGACGATGGCTCCCGAGTGCGGCCACCATCGCGGTCGTCCCGCTCCCCCTGACTCCGGGATCGCTTGCGCCGCTTCTTTCGGTGAGTATCCTTCATATTTGTAGGTGGGCGTCTTTGCGGCAGGACGCGGCGGCGGGGCTAGGCTGGGCCGCGGGGCGGGGCGGGCGGCGCGGAAGTAGTGTGGGAAAATGAATGGCCACGGGTGAGGGGCCATTCTCGAGAATCAACAAGAGGAGAGGAGAACCTTCCCGCATCTCCGGTGTATCTTTCCCGATATTCCTGGTGGCGTCAGAACAAGCAAAAAGCAAAACGCTCCTCATTTCACCGAGTCAGTGCACCTCAACTCGAAGGTGACGAGCCCGTCAAAAGCCAGGGCGAATAAGTGAACATGTGGAACCGCATCGCGCCCTCTGTTGCGCGCGCGACGACCTCGGCGGTCGTCCGGGCTAGTGTGGCTGGGCCTGCCCGGACTGCCGTCCCGGCGTTGAATGTGAGCGTGTCGTCGAGGGCGTTCTCATCCGATTATGGCGAGAGCATTACGGTGAGTGAATATTTGCAATTGTTGGCGTGCATTGCAATTGACACCGCTCATATCTCACATGCGCAACTTGGTCTCTCAATTGTCGCGACAGTACTCCGGGGGTGAGATTTGTGTGAAGATACATCTCGTGTTTGCAATGTGCTCGTCTCTCATTTCCACAACGTTATAACATGCAGGCCAAGCAAGCGAGGGACAGGGGGGATTCTATGGATCGGGGGGCGCTCGTGTGTCCAAGCTGGAAACAGAGCATCGGCCCGAAATGTTGGCCCTGGCCGCTGATGTGGAGAATCTCACTCTGGTGATGACTGAAATCAGCAAAATGGATGCCGAGTTGGAGGAGGCAAAAGAAGGCTCAGAAAGTGGCGTCACTGGGAAATCGTTGGAGATCAGTTCGAAGATCAAGAAGATCATGACGAGCGAAGATGTGATGAGCTGCCTCAACCGTTTGGAGGTGGAGGGAGAGGTGCGTTGTGATCTGGCTCTGATTTGCCGCCAAATCTATGTTTCTATCCTAACATTTGCTCTGGAAACGACGCACAGCCGGTTTGGGGACTGTCTTCGGAAGAGAGGGATTTGGTGCACGCAGCGAGGCAGAAAGTGAACGAGTGCTGAGCACTGCTATATGCAGGAGGTGCCCAAGCGAAGGATCTATGGCAGGGTTTTTGGAGCTGCGGGAGAAAGAGGTAGAAAGAGTTGTGGCACTGCGGAAGATAGGCGGAGCTCCCATTTGTGTGAAGAGTTTAGAATGTAACTGAAGGACGAGTTTGCAAATGGCCTGCAGTCTCTGTCCGCTGTGCCCCCTCCCAGCACCGTGCGTGCCTCTTGCTTGTCGGATCTTCGCGTGCGAAGATCACCTTTCCTCGCGTTGCGTGTTGAGCGGTTGAGCGAAGAATTTGAAGGCGAGCGAGCTCGAGCGAGCGACGTCATCGTCCACAATCGATCCTTCGGCGGGAGGAACCGCCGCCCCGTAGTACCCGAGGGTGACCTTGTCGCAGCTATTGGTATGCCGCCGACCCTCGGCGCCGCAGTCGCTGCTCAGATACGCTGAAGGGTGCGCGCGAGCGGGTTGGCTACGCTGAACAGGGCGCGGGCCCGGGGCGCGAGGAACGCAGCAAGCATCATGACGCAACAAATAATACTCACGCGGCGGCGAAGATCACCAGCAACGATGGCAAACATGTTCTATCTTCTATGCCTCAACTTCCTACTCGCCCTTCCGACGTCGGTATCCTCATTTGCAACCGCCAAATGTCACGTAGGTGCATGTGGATATCGGGCAGGGATCGGTGCCCCTGAAGA
>JALLAP010002453.1:0-11847 GCA_036939355.1 Thalassiosira profunda | reverse complement strand
TGGCTCGTGGCGGCCACGGTGCGCTCGCTCAACCACATTCACGCCATGGCGGAGAAGTCGCCGGACGGAACCATCCTCAGCGTGCAGGAGACGCGGCTGACCAACTTGGGCATTCACCTCTTGTGCATGGTGACCATCTTTGCGTTGGACGTGCTGAAGCTCATCCCGGTGCCGGTGCTGTACGGAGTCTTCCTCTTCATGGGATTGGTCTCTTTGGGCACCAACCAATTCTGGGGACGCATGCTAATGTTCTTCATGCAGCCCTCGAAGTATCCCGTCCAACCGTACACCCAATACATGAGGCCCCGGCGCATGCACCTGTTCACGCTGATCCAGCTCTTCTTCTTCGCGCTTCTTTACGTGTGCAAGTCCATCAAGGTGAGTTCAGCAGTGAGCTTTTGATGACGATAGTTGCAACGGAATCGCGAGCTTATCCTGTTTTTATCACCGCACCACAGGTCATCGCAATTGCCTTTCCCATCTTCATCGCTCTCTGCATCCCGATTCGGCTGTACGCTTTGCCAAAGATTTTTACGCAGGACGAGCTGATATTGATTGACTCGGATCCCAACACCGTGAAACTTTGGATTGCGAACCGCGAGGACCAGGAGGCGGAGCCCCTCCTGGAAGGCGAGGGCGAAAAGGAAGGGAAGGAGGAGGTGGGCGGCGCGGAGAAGGGAGACATCGAGGCGGGTCCCGTCCCTGCTGCGGAGGAAGCCAAGCCGGCAGCTCGCCGCCGTGTCAAGCGCGCGAAGACGGTATCCTGCCCGTCCGGCGCCCTGATGTTTTCGGAGGAGCCTTCCGTGCTGGGACCGCAGCTGCGGCCGCAGATGGTGGTCGGAAGGAATGCGGGCTTCAACATGTTCATGGACCCGACACCCACGTTCGATGGTTCGAGCACTCATACGACCGATTCGTTGGAGGGCATGGACTTGGCGGCCACGTCGGAGCGGCCCCAGCGCCAGCGTCGGGCCCGTCCTTCTCGCGAGGAGCGCCGGTCGCTGTCGGCCCCGGTGGCGAACATGCTCTTCCAAGTGGAGCTGGTCAATCAACGTCCTCGGAGCGGCAGCAATGCGAGGCAGAGCGAGGCGCTCCCGACACTTCTCGAGGCTGATGTCGGTCATTCTCAGCATTCCTCCCAGTGAGGCGGCAGTCTATTCGAAGCTATTCTTTCGTGTGTGTGGGTCGAACGAGCTACTGCGCCCTTCTTTACCTGTTTGCATTGTTATCGGAGCAACATTTAGTAAATTGCTGTTGGCATCTCTAGGACTGCTCGTGCCGTCGCTTGGGTGACTGCATAGCTTGGGCAACTACGAGCAGCTCGTTCCGAGCTTGCGGGGTTGCTTGTCAATATATTGTCGGTCGGGAATTGGAGCGAGTGGGGAAACGAGGGCGGCTGATGACGGCGTCGATTGCAGGTGGAGAGTAGATACTGCTTTTTATCGCACAGCTAGGTAGTGTTACTCCTCCAAAAATGGCAAGACGCCCGGAATGATGACGTTCATATCATTGCCGCAGCTTTGACGACTGGCCTGCCTCTCCTCTGCATCCCGCCTGTTGACATCCATGTTGCATCTCCAAACAGCCAGTTCCAGCATCGTTGTCACGTCCAACAAATAATAGTAGGCGAACCACTCTCGGATCAATGTTATTTTCTGACCCTCTGGTTGCCGAGGACGGCCGAGGATTTCGTTCACCTTTGCCTCGGCCTGTTCAAGTTGCTCTGGGCTCCGATATTGCATCCACTTGGATATGACCAGTTTCCTCCTTGGAGTGGGACGCATTTTGCTCGTCTGCAATAACTCGCAGCTGGAACGATCGATGTCAACCACAAATGCAACGGGGGGAATATTGATATGCTCCAACTGGGGGCAGTTACTGAATGCCATTGTCCCAATCTCCTGAAGCCCCTCTCGCAGAGTCACCTCTGACAATTTGTAGCAATGCAGAAACGCATGCTCTCCAACCAGCGTGACAGTGGAGGGGATGATGATGCATTCCAACAAACGGCAGTCCCGAAATGCCCCATTCACAATCGTCTGGAGCCCCTCCTGAAGCTCCACTTTAGTCAACTGATGGCAACCGAAAAATGCATCCCTTTCAATGGTCAACGTTGTCGAGGGGATGCTGATGCGGAACAGCGATGTGCAACCTTCGAACGCTTTTGCATCGATGTGCTGCAATCCCTCGTTCAATTCCACTTCTGCCAAACTGCTGCATTCACTAAATGCATCCGGTTGAATGTGGGTGACGGATGCAGGAATGTTGATCCGCCTCAAAACATAGCATTTGTAGAATGTATGCCTTCCAATACACTGTATCCCCTCACAGAGCTCCACCTCCGTCAACCTCGAGCAATAACAAAACGTAGAAGCTTCAATTGCGGTGACAGATGATGTGATGGTTACCTTTGGCAGTGCACTGCAACGAAAGAATGCCGCCTTTCCTATCTTCGTTGCATTGCTGAGATCAATGGCCCTCAAACTTTCGCAGTCGGCGAAAGCCCATTCGGCTATCTCGACAGCAGGGGCGGTGGTCCAAATAACGCGCTCGAGGGAGCGGCAATTCTGGAATGCATTAACCGAGATGGTGGTAACGTTGCTCAGATCCACCGCCCTCAAATTGCGGCAGTACGTAAAGGCACATTCTGGAATCACTGCCACATCCGACGCCACCCGGATATGGCTGGCATTGCGGTGCCGATCCTGCACCGCGCCGCCGTCGTATTCGGTCCACTCCTCTTCCTCCTCCATCCTCTCCGCAGCAAATATTTTCAGTCTGGGCCCGCCGTGCCGCCGTCGCACACTTAGGACTGTTCGCCAGCCCGACAGATGGGGGGTCAAGGGGCGGCGGGGTTGTGTTTGAGGTTTGAGTTTGATAGATGCGTGGACCGCGGGCGGCGCAGGCGCAGGAAGTGGAGACGGATAGACTCACTCACACAAGGAGTGTTGGTTGGGCGCCTGCGGCTGCTGTGGTGCACCACCAACCACCAACAACACCCAATCAAACCTGTCGGCGCCGCCTCATCGCATCTCGCAATTGAAATGCCGACCTCGCCCGAATCCGCGGTGAAGAAGCTGGCCCGCCTCCCGGCCAACTGCACCTGCCCCAACTGCGGCACCTCCTCCAAATATGGCTTCTCGACTGTGTGCATTAAATATCTGACCTTCGTGTGCAACAATTGCAAGTCGAGCCATCAGGCCGTATCGCATCGCTGCAAGTCGCTCACCATGAGCAGCTGGGATCAGGGCGAGGTGCTCAAGCTGAAAAAGCACGGGAACGATTATGCCAGAAAGGTGTGGCTGGGGCGGGCGCCACCATGCGGGACGGGGGGTCGACCGCGGGAGGGGGACGACATTAACGTCTTCAAGCGGTTCGTGGTGGAGGCGTACGAGCACAAAAGGTATTACGTGGAGCCGAGCGGAGAGGGTGCACCTGCACCAGTGGCACAACCGCCATCCATGCCAGTTGCCCGTGTGAGCAACGCTCCGGCTCCTGTTGCAATGCCGAGACAGCCCGCTCCCAAACCTGCCCCCGTACCGACGCCTGCGCCAGCCCCTGCGGTGGATCTGCTCGACTTTGATGCGTTCGACAGCGCCCCCGCGCCTGCACCAACCTCGCAGCGCGCTGCTCCGGCCTTCGATGCCTTCCAATCATCTGGATCTACCGCAACTGCTGCGGTGGCGCCTGCCCCGGCGCCCTTCGATCCATTCGGTGGATCAATGGGGGGATCGAATGCAGGGGCGCAACCGGCACCCTCCCCAGCTGTGTCGAACTCCGCGTTTGGGTCAGCACCCATCGCACCTGCAACCAATGCCAATGTTGGGGCGTCGAATGCATCGTTTGATCCCTTTGGCGGCAGTATGTCCACGATGAGCTCCGTTTCTGCAACGTCGGGCAGCGTGGGGATGCAAGCCAGTGCACCAATGAAAACCCCGGTGATGAACAATGCAGGAGGCTTCGCGGGCGGCGGCTCAATGGCCGGTAGCATGATGAATGGGAGCATGGCAAACAACAGCATGGCCGGCATGAACGTAAGCATGATGGGCAATAGCATGGGCGGTGGAATGATGAATGGAGGATCCATGAATCAGGGCAATGCCATGGTCATGGGTTCGATGATGAACCAACACAATTCGATGATGATGAGCATGGGAAACGGCTCGGCCTACAGCAATATGAGCACGAGCAACGGGTCCTCTCAGATGCAAATGAGTCAGCCGGCGATGGCAGCGTCTTCGATTATGCAAACGAGCCAGCCGGCGATGGCCATGAACATGATGCAGCCAAACAGCATCAGCAACAACTTCGCGGGACGGCCGAACGGCGCGTCTTCTGGTGGGGCTGCATCGAGCAAAAAGCCCGATCCTTTCGCGGGCTTGGGTTTCTAAAGATTGCCCCGTTTGTCCAATGAAGATGATAGATGAAGTAAATAAGGACGATTTAGAAGGAGATGATGTTGGTGCTATTCTTTCTTGTACATCTACTTCTAGCAACATCAAAACGTCAACCACGGCGGGCAACTTGTGCCCGAACGCAACATCGACACAACGAAGGATACGGTCTCTTCTGCCACTGTACACTGAAGATTCACTTGTCATCCTTCTCTCTATCTATGAAGCCTGCCTGTTCTATCTCTTGCTCAGCAGCTATTCAGAGCGCAGTGCATGTAACTCGTGATCGCCTCGCTGCAGCTGAACCCTTCGCACTCGCAGCCCGCGGAGCATCGCTTGAAGAGCCGGTAGGACTCCTCGCACGAAGGCGGCGGCGGTCGCAGCTGCGTCGAGTGGAGATAGGCGTGGTCGTCGTGCGTCGCCGAGAGCGATGGGATCAGGTAGATCGACGGTGAAGGATGGGGTCGCAGCTGCGTCGAGTGGAGATCGGCGTGGTCGTCGTGCGTCGCCGAGAGTGGTGGGATCGGGTAGATCGACGGTGAAGGATGGAGAGCGCCGTCACTCGCCGTGGCGACTGCTCCTCCTTGCGAGGTTGCTGCGTATGATGGCATGGTCGGGTGTCTATGTGGGTGGCTATGCATCGCATGCAATGAATGTGCATGCAAAATTATGAGCGAGGCGGGCGGCTTCGTTTGAGTGATGGCAGTGATTTTGTGTGAGGCAGTTCTCTTGAGAAGCGCTCGACAACTGCCACGTAGGAATTGTCTCTTTGCACGAGAGGAGTTCTCAAAAAAATCTTGGAGGGGTTCGCTTCTCTTCGCCGGCTTCGCTACCTCTTTCACAACAATAGCATGCTTGACAGCCAGCATTGGCGCGGCAAAGATTGTATTTGCCACCAGTTCGGTGCCCATTTTTGGAGATACAGCGCGATGGGGCGACGAAAGGGGGCACGGGATCACCCCCCCTGGAGGCAACAGAAAGGAAAGCGGCACTCCCCAGTACTGGGAGTGAGCCCGCCGCCAATAAGGGCCGCGTGTCAACGCTCCATCCAACAGGAGGACTTCCGCCCCCCCCGGATTCTCACGCTGCTGACCATCCTCATTGGACCCGGAGCAAAGAGCGCGCTATCCCACAACCGAAGGTTTCTTTGCCAGACTGCCTGCCACCAAAAAAGGCGGACGACGGACCTTGCTTGGCTGGGGCGATGAGCAACCGCTCTCCTCCTCGCCCAGCGCCGGTGCTGTCCGCCGGCGTGAAGGAGGAGCCGTATGGTGATGATACAGATGACGACGACAAAGCGGCCGCTCCTCCTTTGCCAGTCGTCTCCGCCCAAGTTGTTGCAGTGAAAGACGAAGTGTTTGATGAGGATACCGATGATGAAACAGTCGAGGGCTATTTCTAGATTGCACACGGTTCATATCATATCGTCGTCGTCGAATCCGGGAACCCGATCGCTGTTGAAGAAGATCGGGGTCCATTTCGCTCCCTGCATCGCCTCGGCATCGCTGGTGGGCAATCCCAGCAGCAATCCCATTCTTTCCACCCGTGATCGTTGATCCATGTTGCCGTTGATGCAATTCTTTTTTACGCAAAAGGGAGGCGGCGGCAACGTCACTCTCGCCTCGCACCGGACGTTCACCACCCCCTCTGCAAATTGCAACTCGATATCGTCCACCGATGCGGGTGCGGTGCCCGGCACAGTTAGGTGCACGTAGCGATCCCTCGGAACGATCTCGGTGATTGTCGCGTCGCCGCCATCTTCCCCGCCCTTCTTCAAATCGCGCACGGCGCGTTGGAAGGCCACGTCGGGCTCGTTCACGATCTTGAACGGGCTGACGTAGGTAGCGATTCGGCGGCTCGCGGTAGTTGCTCGAGACGCAGTTGCTGTTTGGCTTGCAGCTCTCGATGCGGGCAGCTCCACTGGGCGCGGTCGGCAGATGCTCTGCTGTGTCGGCGACTAAGAGCGTGCCAACGATAGTGGCCGTCGCTTGCGCGGCTGCGATGGCCCGGGCGCCAACGAGCAGCATCGTCGCAAAATAAGAGTCATCAATGAAATCAAGAGTCAGCCAGTCAGAGGAGGCGACCGCCGGCCGCTTTGGCGATGCCAAAAGATAATCTATCGCGCAATTTTATGCGACCAATGTAATAAGAGCTTTTTACTACCTACATATTTATTGAAAGGGAACCAGGACGGAAACGAAACAGCAGCTGCCGCGTTGTTTGGCGACTAATGCGAGAACTGGCATCGCTAGATTGGGGCTAGCCTGTCGCCCCCTGGGTCACTCACACTCAACGTCAACGTCCCTTCGACGCGACCGACACACTTCAACATTCACTTGCAACGCTGCAGCAACTCAACACTCCCAACGCAACGATGACGGACCTCGAGCTTAAGTGCAAGTGCGGCGCGTTTGCGGCGGCCTTCGACTCTCCTCCGCGGATGGTCTTTAACTGCCAGTGCCACAGTTGCGTCGCCGTCGTGAAAGGCATCGAGGCCCGCGAGGGTTTCTCCGGCACGAGCATGAAGTGCGACGACAGCGAGAACAGCGGCGTCACTGTGGCCATTTTCAAGTCGAACAATGTCACGGTCAAGAAGGTGGACGGAGATAAAATTGGCTTCATGAAAGTGGGCGAGGCCGGGAAGGCTCCGCGTCCCTACTGCACCGAGTGCGGCACCGTCCTCTTCAACGTTTTTGCGCCCAACTGGTGCGCGCCCAACCGCAACGCCCTCACCAACGCGGACGGATCGGCCTACGCGCCCGCCGGGAAGGTGATGAACGTGAATTGCAAGCACGCCTTCGATCCCGCCAAATGCCCCGAGCCCAAGAGTTCGAGCGTGCCGTTCGGCATGCTGTTCAAATTCATCGGACTCCTGGCCGGGTTCCGCTGCGACGGGAGCAACGCCACGACGAAGGAGCTGCAGCCCGAGGACATTACGAAGGTGGAGGCCGTGCCCATCACTTGGGAGTAACGTGAATTGTTTGGTGGCGATTCGTTCAGAAGCAATAATATTATTTGGTGCAGGGGGAAATCGAGAGGAAGTGGAAGGTGCAGGCGCATGGGGCTTGTTTGAGAGAGAGCGAAAGTGTGTGGAAGAAAGACGAGGGAGAAGATTTGCAATAGGATATCGGTCAAGGAGTTTCTTTGCCGGGGTGTATTTTGTCCCTTCTGGCCGGTCGAGTCGGTTAGCTTTCCATCGTAACACTAATTCACAATATATCAGACAACATCGACATTGCAGGGGGTCGGGTACCAATCGGTATCCCGGTATCCCATTCAAAGATCCCCAAACATGCCCTTCCGACCCTCCTCGCTCTGGAAGATGAGGGCGTGGTCGTGGCCCACATTCCGCACCACGAGGCGGTCGTGAACTTGCACCTTCCCCTCATTTGCATTCCTATCGCAAAATGATTGTTCGGATTGGCTCCTCTCGGCGAGGAATCCTCTCCCCTCCTCCGCGGCATGTTGGCGACAGTTATCTGCAATCTCTTCGCCCCGTACCTGGAGGGAGGCGTAGAACCGTTCGCTCCGCTCCCGTCGCGAGGGTCCTTGGTACCCGTCTTCGTCGCAGATCTGATTGCCCAGCTGTTTGATATCGCGTTGCCCCGAGAGGTAGACCACATCGCGGGAGGCGTAACGGCAGAAGAGGTGGGCGTTATCACCGTCGTCAGTGGAGAGATTGTTGATGTTGTTTGTGATGTAGGGTGCGGGAACGTCCGGGTTGTCCTCCGTGCCCCAGCAATACCGATTGAACTCTGGGCAATCCTCCAGCTCCGCGTCTGTTGGAGGACGAAAGTCCAGCTCGTCGAATGGAGAGAGCGTGTCTTCCTGCTCTCCACCCTCGTTTTCCAATACTGGTCTTCCCTCCGCACCAGTAGGGAAATACCGCCTCCCGTCCAGGTACGCATACGACCGTGGATTGGCCGCCACCACCCTCACCGAAGNCAGTAGGGAAATACCGCCTCCCGTCCAGGTACGCATACGACCGTGGATTGGCCGCCACCACCCTCACCGAAGGCAGATCCTTCGCCGCCGTTCCCACAGGAAGATTCGTCCCGCCATCGCCAAAGCACCAGCTGTCCGAGGTTAGACCCCACCTATGCACGAATTGCCCTCCCGCCGAGTGCCCCGCCACCACGATATGCTCAAGATTGGGATAGTTTTGTTTGCTGCACAGAGTCTCGAGCAACACGTCCATAGCTCTGTACGAGCTGATTGTGGGGGCCTCTCCACCTTCGCCATTCATCTCATTCGGGATCGACTCAGCACCGTACCGAAAGGTGTGGGCAATTGGAGCCTTATCGACCCACTTGAGGTAAGGCAGGGACGATGTCGATGCCGGTTCGCCGTCGGCTGGGGCGAGGAACCAGGGAGCGACGACCAGGGTCTCCTCCTCTTTGCCGTTGCGTTTGGCCGATTTGTTTCTATCTTGGGCACGGCGGCGACGGACAGTGCTCATCTTCGGCGAGTCCATGTTGAACCCCCTTGCCATCTCTTCCAACTGCTCCTCGATTCTCTGCTCTATTCCCAGAGATTGACTATCCGCCACCGCCGCGATCATGGCGCACAGGTACGAGCTAGCGTCACGCCCCGATCCGTGGATGCCCACGACGGCCGTGGTGACTCCCTCGTGAGATTCAAAAGAACCAGCATCCGCACTGGTCGATAGGGGCCCCATGTTGGTGAAGTACGCCAATTGCCCCATGTATCCGTCCTCGCCCTCCTCGATACGAGATGAGTGCACATCATGTGCACCGCCTTCCACCCTCGCTCCCTTATCGTAACTCGCAGCCACTCTCGGAACCGGCAGTCCGTGCGGAGTGGCAATGTCCTCCCCTCGAAAGGCAGGGCAGGTTTTATATCTCGGCATGCGCTCGTACTCGTTTTCGATGGGACGCCCGAGCCGGTCCACCGGGCGGGCATCGTCGTCTCGCACGCAGTGCGGCCCATCAGTCAACTTGTCTCCCCCAATACTGCTGACATCGTCCCTCAGAAAGGAGGCAGCTTCCAATGTATTGAGAGGAGCCGCGCACACATAACCAGCGGCGCAGCCCGTGCCAGATTCATCGCCTTCTGATTTGCTGTAGTCGGGAGAATCGTCGCAGCACGGCCCCTGGGGGGTACGCGACGGGGCCCAGCTCAGCAGGCAGGAATACCCTATTATTTCTCCTTCATCGCCCCCATCTCCTCCTTCTTCGGTAGTTCTCCGAGAACGCGACGACGACAATCGGCGGCGGGGGCAGCACTTCGTGTTCGGGGGACAGAAGGCGTTCAATTCTCGCGAGCATACGACCGGCGATGTATCAATCGAACTTCCCGCAAATTCTACACTTTCAGTGGAGGTGCCAATAGGGATGCCAGAAGCGACGCGGAGGACGGTTAGGGCGGCGAGGGCGGCCGCGGCGGGGAGGAGGCGCGGCGCCATGGTTGCAACGGGTAAAACGTCGTCTGGAGAATCAAATAGCGGGGTAGAGATAAGGCTTCGCCAATCTGATTTCTCTGGGCTCTTGGTACGACGTATCTCTACCTACAGGTAGATAATTTGGCTCAGCTCAGTGCTTGAGACGGACTTTGAGACACCTTTGCGAGGCACCCCCCGCGTGGTGCAGTGGGTTTGGCGGACCTTGAGCTTGAGGGGCGCAAGGGCCGGAAGGACCGAGGGCAGGAATTGGATGCGGCGACGTCGCGAAATATCCACTGAAAGATTGAAAGACGATGGAAGGGGAGTGGACCGGATACGACGGCGGCGCGGTGCAGGATTGGCACCGGAATGCCAGCCATATCCGGGTGGCCTCGGGCGTGACGGTAATTCCGCCTCGGGCCTTTGAGGACTGTGAAGATTTGAGGGTTGTGGATCTGAACTATGTCACCACTATCTCGGATTTTGCATTCTATCGCTGCCGCTCCCTTGAACACATCATATGGGCGACCACTGTCTCGTCAGCTGAGATAGGCGATTTAGCGTTTTATGGGTGCAAGAGATTGGAGCGGATTGATCTTAGCAACACCCCTGCGGTTGAGATAGGCGAGAGGGCGTTTCATCAGTGCGAGAGATTGGAGGAGATCAATCTCGGTAATGCGACGAGAATAGGGCGGGGTGCATTCGCGTACTGCAAGTCTGTGACAAATGTATCCATCCCATCTTCCATCATGGAAATCGAGCCAGCTTCATTTGCAAACTGCAGTAATTTGGAGGAGGTGGACCTCGGTGAGAAGATTCAACGCGTTGGAATGAGCGCATTCTGCGGCTGCAGGGCTTTGGTTCGGATCACTATTCCGGCGTCTGTCGTCTACGTTGATGCGAATGCCTTTTGTGACTGCACCGAGTTGGCAGAAGTGGAGTTGAATGAAGGGCTGCAGAATATTGGAGAGAAGGCATTTTATCGGTGCGAAAAATTGCTCCGCATCAGCATCCCCTCGACAGTGTTGACAGTCGAGCATAACGCATTTGCTCAATGCGATCGGTTGAGGCACGTGGAGCTTCATGAGGGGATCCAGATGATCGGTACAGAGACATTCCGGGATTGCTGTTCGTTGGAGCGCATCACTATTCCCTCTTCTGTCACGTTCATTGACACTTGCGCATTCCAGTATTGCGTCAATCTTGCAGAGGTGACTCTTTGCGAGGGTGTTCATTTTGTGGATGAGGATGCATTCGATAGCAACTCTACTCTGGAACATTCAACATTCCTCCCGTGGCCTTGGTGATCGACATTGGGCGTTCCCGCTGCCAGTTGGTGAGATCAACAATGCTTCGTACTGATGGAGGGAGGAAGAAGCTGGTCGTCTCAAAGTGGATGCAGTACAGAAGTCCAGAGCAACTTGAACAGGCCGAGGCAAAGGTCAACGAAATCATGAGTCGCCGGCATGCAGAGGGACAGAAAAGGTTGTCTATTCGAAAGTGGTTCGCCTATTACGACCTGATCGACGTCACCACGATGCTCGAGCTTGCAATTTGGAAAGCCAACATGGATGCGAATGCGCAGGGTGTAGATGGCAGGCAGAGGAGCCGTCAGAACTGCGGCAGTGGTATGGGCGTCATCATTCCGGGCGTCTTGCCGTTTTTGGATGCATAATAGCCTCCTACACTACCACGATGCACAAGCAAGGGGTATATGAACTCGCGTAAAATGGCGTTTTGATTCCAATTGAATAGATACGGGTACCTTGCAATCCCTTGCTGCCCATTCGAACACAAATCCCGATCCAAGCCATCAAATTAAGTCTAGCACATTAGATGGGTATGCTCAGCACGCCAACGAAATGCCCGCTGATCTTTCCTATACAGCACACCATCCCATTCCTTTAGTTCTTGAGGTTGCCAAGAGCACCACCCACCACGGCGAGGACGACGCTCAACGGGATCAGGACCAGACCGGCCACGGCGCCCGCACTCAGTCCAATGAACGGAACCTCGGCCCCCGACGCGAACAGGAAGGCATCCAGACCGGCC
>JALLAP010002441.1:0-12985 GCA_036939355.1 Thalassiosira profunda | reverse complement strand
TTCTACTTCACGAACTCCCAATTCTGGACGAGCATCTTGCTCACGCATTGCAGGGCGTGGCGTTGCAATTCCGGGTTGTCGTGCTCGATCAGCGTCATGGCCAGCTCCTTGCCCCCCAACCGCTTGGCAATCTGCCGTCCGTTGGGGTAATACCGACAAAACTCCCCCAAATCGAAGCACGCGATGGCCGCAATGTCCTCGTCCTTGCTCGTCAGCAGCGAAATGAGGATCTTCACCATCCCGAAATCCCCGTCCTTCCCCTCCATCATCTTCGCGTTCTCCTTGAAAAACGCCTCGGTGTGCGTCGATCCCCACTGGAGCTGCCCCGTCTCCACCTCGTTCTGGTACACCTCCCACCGCGTCATGTCCTTGAAGTTGTCGGCCAACTTCGCGTGGAGGAAGTCGACGTCGTCGACGATGTCGGGGTCGGTGAACTGCCGATCCCGCAACAGTCCGATGGCCTTCATCAGTCCGCACGCGATCATCTCTCCCAGGAACACCTTGGCGTCGATCCGGGCCGCGTCCGGCTCGGGATGAACGTCGGCGGAACAAATCCACCTCGTTCTGGTACACCTCCCACCGCGTCATGTCCTTGAAGTTGTCGGCCAATTTCGCGTGGAGGAAGTCCACATCGTCGACGATGTCGGGGTCGGTGAACTGCCGATCGCGCAACAGGCCGATGGCCTTCATCAGTCCGCACGCGATCATTTCCCCCAAGAAGACCTTGGCGTCGATCCGGGCCGCGTCCGGCTCGGGATGAACGTCGGCGGAACAAATGGCGAGGTTCCGCAGGGCCGCCAACGCCACCCGCACGACCTTCTCCCTGGGCGCCGACGAGACCAATTCCACCAGCGCCATGACGGGAAGGCCGTCCTTCGCAAAGTCCGCCCGCACGTCCGCGTAATTGTTCAGCTCGTACGTCAGGCACCACAGGCAGAAGGCCAATTCGTACAGCTGCTGGACGGAGCTGTTGGCCCGCCGTTCCGTCCCGCTCGCGGAAGGGCTGCCGGGACTCTGTTTCTTCTCCCTTTGGCGGAGCTGGCGGCTCAGGTACTTGATCCCCCCCGACGCGGCGAAGATTTGGCGTCCCTCCGTGGCGCCCATGAGGGTCATCATGGACGGGACGGNTGATCCCCCCCGACGCCGCGAAGATTTGGCGTCCCTCCGTGGCGCCCATGAGGGTCATCATGGACGGGACGGTGGTCCCGACCGTCACGGCGTTGGAACTCTTGAGCTGCGAGATGATCCACGCGGTCAATGCCTCGAGGGGCTCGATGGCCGAGGCGTACGAGGGAATGCGCGCGGCGGTCCCGTTGGTCGTCGCCCGGCTCCCCCGCTGGGACGGGCACGCCGCGAGCAAAATCTGGGCGAGGCAGTAGGCCGCGCTCCTTTGCGCGTACGCGTCGCCCTTGCCCTTGCTGATGACCCGCAGCAGGCTCTTCCACTGCTCGATCAAATCGCCCTCCATGCCGGCATAAAAGACGTTGCCGACGCTGACGCCGTTTTCCACCGCCCACGGACTCCCCAACGTCGTCAATATGGTGTGGAGCTTGGCGATGGCGTAGTGCGTCACGACGCCGAGCGGATCCGCATCCAGCGCGTCGAGGGCGCGGTTTTCGTTGCACTCCTCGCCGATCCGCGCGACGTGGCCGGAGACGTTGAACGACGCCTCGGCGAGCAATTTGAGGAGCACCCGGACGTACATGGTGGCGTCGCGGGCGTCCCCCAAGGTGTACTCGATGGGGTTGGTTTCGGCCATCCGCAGCAGCGCCGTTTCCTGGGGGGTGAGGCGGAGGGACGAGAGGGGGTCCCACTGGATGTGGCGGAAGGCCGCGGCGACCGGCGAGTTGGGGATGCTGCCGCTCGCCATGGTTGGGGGTGAAGGAGGAGGGGAGGTAGGGAGGAGGGCTCGGTGGTGAAGGTGGAGGTGCCCGCCCGCTGTGGTGGGGGTGGGGAGGTGCCCCGAGCTTTGAGGCGTTGAATTTTGCAGTCAGAAATGAGCGAGGCGGAAATCACGTAGGAATTGATATGGTACGACCTGAGAGGCACAAGTCGGAAGGCTTGCCCAAATGCTGGAAGGAGGTCTTTTTTTTTACTCTACATATAATAATTAATATTTGTTACAAACTTTGATTTTTTAATCTTCTGCAAATCGTTCCCGCCAAATTTTAATACAACGCTAAATAAACAAGCCGCGGGCCTCTCTCGATTTTTCACTCCCGACCCGCGCGGCCGGGCCTCCCACTGAAAGCCGCGCCAAACCCTGCCTCGCCGTCGCTTCCAACGCCCAACCCCGTCACTCCTGCCTGTTTCCAGCAGCCCATTGAGACCGGGCTCACCGTCAGAATTGCGGCGGCGGCCAGAGCGGCCGAACCTCAATACATAGAAGACTTGCGCACAAGACGTGCACAATCCGACACCTCCGGGCCAACAATCCACACATCCCAACGCCACCCCAATTGCAATCGCATGAAACGGCCCGGCGATCCCCCCCACCCCTCCGCCCAGCCCCTCCCCAAGCACCCGAAGACCGTCACTTTTAATCTCCCAACGCCCTCCCCGCCCGAATCCAGCCCGCGCGGCGCGCCGCCGTCGCTCGGCCGCAGTCCCGCCGGGATGTCCGCCATGAGCGCGAGCTCGCTGCCACCCAGCGAAGCAGGGGGAGGGCGCAAGCCCCTCCTGCGCGCGGGATCCTCCTCGTCCGCGGCGTCCAACACCGTGTCGCCCGGAGGAGGGGGAGGGAGGGGCCGGTTCACCTTCGACTTTGTCGACGACGCGAGCCTCTCGGCCTCGCTCTCCTCCTCCTCTCGAAGGGGCTACGGCCGGAGCCACTCCTACGCGAGTCCCACGGGGGTGGCCAAGCTGTCTCCTTCGAGGCTGGACGCGCGGTATTCGTCGCGGCTCCCGCCGAGCTACCGCGGCGGCTCCCCGCACCATTATCACCGGAGTTACACCTCCCCCATCGGTGGCAGTCACGGGGAGATCAAGCGCAATTTGTTCGGCTCCGACGGCTCCCTTCACGGCGGCAGCGCGACCGGCAGCATGGCTGGGAGCGCGGCCATGGACGAGAGCAGCGATTTCGGCACGGACGACGCCTCCATGGCGTATTCGTCCGCCCACACGCCCCCCTTTGCCACCCCCAGCCCGCGCAACTCGCGCTCCTCCCCCGCCAATCGGAGCAACCTGAGCGTCGACACGGGGGGAACGGCCGCCTCGGCCCGCAGCGCCGCCACCTTCCTGTCCTCCAGCCCCCGGCGGCAGGGGGCGGTGACGGGCGTCGCCTCTCCGCTGGCGGGCGACCTCGGGAAAGAGTCCGTGCGTGCCTCCGTCGCGTCCGTAAGCCCCGCCCGTTCGGTCGGCAGCCTCCACAACCTCGCGGCCGAACACCAGGCCCGGGGCGCGGGNCGTTCGGTCGGCAGCCTCCACAACCTCGCGGCCGAACACCAGGCCCGGGGCGCGGGGGATCGCTTCGTCCCCTCCCGATCGCGGAGCAACTTCCACTTCGAGCTGGCGGCCGGCACGGGCAACGTGGCGCACATCAACCGCGGCGCGGGCAACGGCAACGGGAGCCGCCGCGCCAACGGCAGCGCTCACGGGGGAAGTTCAGCCGAGGATGCGGATCTGCCCGCCGCCCCCAGCTTCGGGGCCACCCTCATGGGCGGCGCGGCCGTCGTGGACGAGACGCCGGGCGCCCCGGCCGCCGATCCCCCGCCCGACGTCGCGGCCACGTTTTCCGACGACGATCCCGCGGCCGACGCGGACGCCCGTCGCCACGACGCGACGAACCGCCAGCCCCTTTTATATGACGCGCTGCTGCGGAGC
Source organism: Thalassiosira profunda (assembly GCA_036939355.1). Taxonomy (NCBI): domain Eukaryota; phylum Bacillariophyta; class Thalassiosirophyceae; order Thalassiosirales; family Thalassiosiraceae; genus Thalassiosira; species Thalassiosira profunda. Next base: position 9,163 of record JALLAP010002441.1, on the reverse strand, counting down.
GAGATGTTGGGGGAGAACGTCGACCCCGCCTCCCGCTCGGTCCAAAATTCGGCGGGGTTGGCGTCCAACGGCCCCAACGCGAATAATACGAACGCCCCGGTGGTCGCGCCGTTCCATGAGAGGAGCAACAACCTGCGCTTCAGCCAGAGCAACTACCACTCCTCCCGGGAATTGTTCGCGGAGACGGTCTTCGGCGCTCCGGAACTGCGGGACACGGCGCGCTCCCAAATCGTGAACTCGTTCGGATTGAACCCCGTCCGCACGGGCCCCGGGCGACGGAACGTCCTGGGGACGTACACGGAGCGCCACCGTCGCAAAATCGCCAAGGTCCCCGCGAAGGTGTTGGACGCCCCCGCGCTCCAGGACGACTTTTACCTCAATTTGGTCGACTGGAGCGCCCTGAACGTCCTCGCGGTGGGGTTGGGGAGCTGCGTCTACCTGTGGAGCGCGGCCACCTCCCGCGTCACCCAGCTGTGCGACCTGAGTTCCACGGAAGACGCCGTGACGAGCGTGGCGTGGAGCGAGGGGGGGACCCACCTCGCCGTCGGGTCGACCCGGGGCGACGTCCAATTGTGGGACGCCCCGGCGCAGAAGCTGCTGCGCACCTTCAGCGGCCACTCGGCCCGCGTCGGGGCGTTGTCGTGGAAGCTCTCCGGCGCGGGCGGGTCGAACGCGTCCCTCCTCGCGTCGGGGTCGCGCGATCGGCTGATCCACCTGCGCGATCCGCGGTCCGATCGGCCGTACGACCTGCGGTTGACCGCGCACAAGCAGGAGGTGTGCGGGTTGCGGTGGAGCTTCGACGAGCGGTCCATGCTCGCGTCCGGCGGCAACGACAACAAGCTGCTCGTGTGGGACGTCAAGAAGCACGCCCAGCCGTACCACACGTTCGGGGACCACACGGCCGCCGTCAAGGCCATCGCGTGGAGTCCCCACCAGCACGGACTCCTCGCCTCGGGCGGCGGCACGGCCGACCGGTGCATCCGGTTCTGGAACTGCCTCACGGGCCACGCCGTCAACTGCGTCGACACGGGCTCGCAGGTGTGCAACCTGGCCTTCTCGAAGAATTGCAACGAACTGGTGAGCACGCACGGCTACTCCCTCAACCAGATCGTGGTGTGGAAGTACCCCAGCATGCAGAAGATTGCGACGCTCACGGGGCACACGTACCGGGTGCTGTATTTGGCACTGTCGCCGGACGGGAGCACCATCGTGACGGGCGCGGGGGACGAGACGCTGCGGTTTTGGCAGGTGTTCCCGGGGCCGCAGAAGGAAAACAAGGCGGGCGGGTTGCTCTTCCCGTCCGGGATGCCGGGGTCGGTCGTTCGATAGAAGGGAGATGGCGGCGGCGGTGTTCTGAAGATGGACGCAGCTTCTATTGCAACGTAACGAGAAGTTAGACGGACCTATGCTATTGACTCTTAAGAGGGCAACCCGACACAACACTCGTTGGTTTCTTCTCTAATACATTATCTTATCTATCTCCACTCTCTCCTCTCGAGGCTCGCTCGCTCTGGCCTCCCTTGCTACATCCCCCTCGCCAGTTGAGCGTGATGGAAAAGATACGCCCCCTAATTCGACATTGATTAGAGCTTTTATGTCCTTCTTCTTACTCCTGAACTCTAGTGGAGGCAACCAATGTACGAGAACTATCTAAACAGCTGTCGCGCACAAGAGAGACCTGAGCCGCCAGAATCTCTAGAGAACCCAGAACGAACCAAGCGCGACGGCGGGGGGCTGCCCCGAGCACTTCACAGATGCGTCCGACATGGCAATTCTGCTTGGCGCTGACGCTCGGCTTCGCGGCGGCGTTCGTGGCGCCCGGTGGGGACGTCGCGACGCCCCCGCATAGACCACATCGCGCGCTCGAGAGCGGGCGACCCATCACCTCCTTGCGCGCGGCCGTCCCGGGCGTAGTGTCCGGCCGCAACCTCGCCGTGGCGGGGCGCATCCCGTGGGAGAAGCTGCTGCTGACCAAGGCGCAGGCGAGGCAGATAGTAAAAATTATGAGGGCCGAGACGGTGAGTATCTGTTGCACGCTTTTGGCGTTGTCGTCTCGCGCGTCCCTCATCTGATGCTGATGTGTGATGTGATGGGTGATGGGTGATGTATCTTGTTGCTTTTAGCACACCCTGGATCTAGCGATTGTATTCGTATTGTCGGTGTTTCCGGATCGCATCGGCAAGTACCTCTAGTGAGTGTTGCAATACAATGTTCCCTGATATCTCGAGTATGCTCCGGCTGCTTACCTTGCAACGGATTGCAATTGATGGCGCAGCGAGAAGGTGTTCTACCGGCTCAGAAACAACGTGTGCTACGAGGACAGCATCACGTACCAGGTGACCGAAAACGTGAGCCAGGCGGCGCGCCTCGCGGCGGTGTGCTATGCAATTGACACAATCGAGGTGGCGTTGGAGGTCGCGGGCATCAAGGGGAGGAAGGTGGATGTGAGCAATCTGATCGCCAAATTGATCTATGTCACGTGGATCAGCCTTCGGGCGAGGGTGTACAAGCGGAGCTTCTTTGAGAAATTCGTGGAAAAGACGGCGCCGAAGAAACGGTTGAAGGGGAAGGAGGGCGTCGTGGATCTTCTTAGCAAGGTTTCCGACGTCTTCCTCTTCATGTTCTTGGCCCTCGTGTACTTTGATATCCTCAAGATTAAGGTGGGCAGCGGACTGTCGTCTATCTTTGCTCTGGGCGGGGCGGGGACGTTCGTGTTCACGCTCGCTTGTCAAGATTTGGCAAAGAACGCACTGAATGGTCTTGCCCTCTCGGCGTCGGACTCATTTCAAGTGGGCGACTCCATCGTGCTTGGAGACGGTGAGAGAGTATCGTGACACTGTAGAGTCTTTTGACATTGAATCAAGTGCTCACGGTTGGATTTTGCAGGCACGTCTGGTGTCGTCGTGAGCACGGGGTGGCTTGTGACGGAAATACGAGGTAAGTCTACACTGGCCAAATGTGTTCGATGGAACGAAACGGCTTCATATCTCATTCCCTCCGTTGCGCAGGCCAAAACGAGCAAATCACGAGAATTCCCAACACGCAACTGTCGAACATCCGCATAGCGAATCGATCGAGGATGAAATTCAGCCAGGTGCGGCAAGAGCTCCACTTTATGTATGAGGACATAGACAAGATCCCTTCCCTGGTGGCAGAGATAAAGGATGAAATTGCCGCATCGTGTCCAAAAGTGGTCACCGACGGCTCGCGGCCATTTCTCGTGCGGATGGTGGATTTTGAGTTCGAGTGCGTGAAAGTTGTTGTTGATTGCCGATTGAGAAACAAACCATCGGGCGAAGGCTATTACGATGCGAGAGAGTCTATTTTGCAGGCAATCGCACGGACAGTGAAGCGCAAGAATGTTGAGTTTGCACTGCCTGCTGAAATCTATCGCACGCAAATCAGCAAGCACAAATGAACCCGTGAAGGATTCAGAATGTTGCGTTGCAAATATCTACAGCGAATCTCGTCGTTGCATTTGGCAGCCACCCACGGACTTCTCTCGGATCGGGGAGTCTCATAGCATGGTGGCTCTGCCGCATCCGTAAAATCCTAGCTCTGTTCGTACCGATTCCAAGTAAATCCAATCCTCTTCAACCTCCTTTCGTTGGAATTGGTTAGCTTGCCCATCTTCTTGTCGTACCTCTGGCTCGTTACCCACCTCCCAAGGGCTGCGAGTGTGTTGACTTGTGAGTGTACGGTGAGCCCCGAAGCGAGATAAACACGAAGAGCGCATACTAGTACCTTTGTACTTGAGATCTTTGGGTTTGGTGGGAACGTTGCAGTGTCCGAACTCTTTCTTGAACGCCTTGAGCTCTTTGAATCGCATGTCCCAATTCGCCTGGCCCTTTGCCTTGGCCCACTTGAATCCGATGGCCTCCAGGCGAGCCTTGCGATCGGTGGTCATGGACGTCCTCTCTCCTTTGTCGAGCTTCTTCTTCTCCATGCGTTGCTGTGTGAATCGTGATACGAAGAACAGAGGGAGGAATGTAAGAATCGCAGGAGGTGCGGCAGCATGCAAGCATTGGCCACACACCTTGTTCACCCAAGTCCCCAGTGGCTTCTGGCTCTGCGGGACGTCGGTGCTCCCTCCGTTCTCCGCTTTGTACTGCCTGAGGAGCTCGAGCTTGTGAGTCCACGTGTCGCTGTGCGCATCGGACGAGGCGTTCGAATCGTTCCCCGACGAGGGGCTGCTGTTCCCATCCTGCCCATCGGACTTGAAGCCTTTTCCCGGCCCGCGGGAGCGCGCATCTGCATCAACAGTGCTCGACTCATCGCTGGACGATGGACTCGTCCTGTCGCGCCCAGCCGGCTTCGCAGACGCTGCCGTCAACGAGGGCATGCCGCCGTCCTCGTTCCCAGGCACTCCCGACATCAAGCTGCGCATGGAAACCGAGGCTTGAGAGGGGTACGAAAGTCCTCCGCCGGGCGGCCCCGCCATTGTCGCGTAGGAAGGAGCAGGGTGCGGGTGCCAGTTGTGCTCGAACGAGCCCATGCCACTCTGCCAATGGCCCAGGGACGGCATGTGGTGCGGCGCGAGGAAGTGCAGGCCGCTCACCCGCAGCGCCCCCGAAGGGTTCGGGAGCGGCGGCATCCCGTGGCCCCACCCCAGCGATGCACCGCCGTGCGCCGCGGCGGTGCTTTGCGATGGATTCTCCCCCGCCGAAGCCACTCCCGGTCCCGCCCCCGCATTGTCCGGAGACTCGAACGAGTTGCTCGGGGCGGACACTGACGGGGGCGTCGTCCCGGCCATGTGGCCGGTGTCCTCCTCGCGCAATCCCAGGTTCCACTCCTCCTCGTCGGGGATGTCCTCCATGACGATGGGCGAGGGGCGGAAGGCCGGCATGCGCCCGTGGTCGTCGTTCATGGTGGNCGGGGATGTCCTCCATGACGATGGGCGAGGGGCGGAAGGCCGGCATGCGCCCGTGGTCGTCGTTCATGGTGGTCATATGGAGGTTGTGGATAAGGAAGGGCACCTATGCCAGCCTATCCATCGAATGCCAACCGACCAGTAGTGCACGTTTGCAACAGTTGCAACAGGCGCAAGGTGCACCCGTTGAAGACCGAAGGCAAACGACTTCGGCCGGCGCCGTGGGCGGGCCCCGGGTCCCAAACGTTCCCGGGAGAAACGGCCGCTTGCAATGCATGTGCAACGCCATCGTATCAATGGAGTTGATTGCAAGTTGCAACGTCATGCGGGAGATTGTCACGTGCCCTCATTCATTTTGCTCTGAAGCACATACATGATGTGCACAAGAAACACCAGGACTATCGATTTACGACGAGCCCCCCCAGAACAGCATCGTCGATATGCTTCCTGAGCCCGCCCTCACCGGAGGGGGCGGCGGACGCATCCATCCTCACATCACCCATCAACTTCACTCCCCCGCCCAGCAACGATCCGGCGGCTTTGCGCTTGAGTGGCGAGCCAGCCGACGGCATACCAGCACGACGAGGCAAGGAGGCAGTGTTGCATCTTCGCCTCCCTCCGCTCCTCGCGGCCGCCGCTACGCGGCGCCGAGCGCCGACCTACTACATAATAGCCCGCATTCCCAGCTCCGCGGCCCGCGGCGCGCTCTAAAAGTTAAGTACGGTACGTACGTACGGTGTGTAGGTTTGCCACCTTTTTCCACCTTGCCACGCCCGCCACAGCCACACTCACTCACAAGACCGAACTAACCAGCTCGATCCCCTATCCCCCCCCTCCCCCGGCAGGGACCGCCACATCTCCCGGAGCCAGCCTCTGCTCCATCACAGAAAGTTGTGACCATGGACGACGAGGAGTGGACCGACTACGACGGCGGCGCGGTGCAGGAATGGCACCGGAGTGCCAGCCGAATCCGGGTGGCGTCGGACGTCACAGTGATTCCAGAAGGGGCCTTCGATGAGTGTGAAGATTTGAGGGTGGTGGATCTGAGCAACATCGCCACTATTTCGGAAAATGCGTTTGCAGATTGTCGCTCGCTCGAGCGCGTTGTTTGGACCACCGCCTCGTCAGTTGAGATTGGCAGGTGGGCATTTGGAAGTTGCAAGATATTGAGGGAGATTGATCTCAGCAACTCAACAAATATTGGAGAGGGGGCATTCGAGGAGTGCATTGCACTGAATTGCGTAACCATCCCGTCATCTGTCACCGAAGTTGAGAGTTGTGCATTCTACGATTGCAAAAGTTTGGCGGAAGTGGAGCTCGGTGAGGGGGTACGTCGCATTGGAGAGAGAGCATTCCAGGGTTGCAGTGCTTTGAGGCGGATCAACGTTCCGCCATCTGTCGCCAACATCGATGTTGCTGCATTTTGTGAATGCAGCAATCTAGCAGAATAGAGAAGTGCAGTTGAAAGAGGGACTACAGCATATCAGAGGGAGTGCTTTCCAAAAATGCGCATCGCTGCAAAGCATCAGCACCCCTTCGACTGTGTCAAAAGTCGAGAAGTTTGCATTTGCTTACTGCCCTCAGCTGGCGTCCGCAGAGCTTCGGGAGGGGCTGCAGACGATTGGGTGGGGAGTGTTCTTGGATTGTCATTCGTTGGAACGCATCGCCATCCCTTCTTCTGTCACAATGATCGGTGAATCTGCATTCTCAGGTTGCCGCAATTTGTCAGAGGTGACCCTGTGCGAGGGTGTCCATTTCATAGACAATGGTGCATTCTACGGCTGCACCGCTTTGGAACACATCAACATTCCTCCCGTGGCCTTGGTGGTTGATATTGAACGTTCCAGCTGCCAGATGTTGTTGAGAGGAGCAATGTCCAAACCGAACCCACGGGAGAAGAAGCTGGTGGTTTCGAGGTGGATGCAGTTCAGGAGCCAAAGTCAGCTGGATCATGCCGAGGCAAAGGTTAACGAATTCCTTGGCCGCCGCGAACAGGCAGAGAAAGAGAAAATCGCATTAATCCGAGAGTGGTTCGCCTTCTGCGATCTGTTGGACGTGGCAACAATGTTGGAGCTGGCTATTTGGAGGGTCAACATGAATGGGAGCGAACAAGGTGAAGATGCTAGGCAGTCAATCCGTAGAAGACGCGGCAATGACATGAGTATCATCATTCCACGCGTGTTGAGGTTCTTGGAGGGGTCGATATGCCTGAGCTGTGTTGATGTCTAGAGCGTTCAACTAGATAGTTCATGTGCACTTTCGATCGTCCGCTTTCACCAAGGACAAGACCTTTCACCCTCGTTACGTCTTGACCTAGAGTACTTCCGAGACTTGGCCCTTCGATTCTCAGACAGCCTGTTGATAGGGAAGGGGACCTTAACTGCTAGTTTAACGATAAGCAATACGGCCCGCGTAAGCCAAGATTCGATCTACGAGGCATCCTTCGACTCCTTACCGCTCTCCGAAGGCGGTTTCTCTTTCAACTCCTTCGCTTCCTTCAAAGCATCCAGGGCCGTTGTTTTCCACATTTCCACATCGTCCAAGGCCCGCTTCAACATCGCCTCCGCACTATTTCGGACCGAATGAAGCGCCAACGGTCGCTCCCTCTCGAATTGCGCCGTGTACATTGGCGGATAAGCGTGCGGCAAGCTCGGCGGGACGCACGGCATCGTGGCCTTGGCGCCGTACATGCAATACCGATCCGTCCAGAGGGTCACGTTCCGCAGCAGCATCGGAAGGGGCATCAGCAGGACGCCCGCCCGTTCGGACGCGGCCCTGTCGAACGTGGGGTTGACCAGCTCCGGGATCGCATCCAAGTACTCCCACAGGCAGTGCGTGCGCTGCCGGGTCCCCGCCACCACCTCCCGCTCCCGCTCCGAATCGCAGAGGAGGGTGCCGAACCGGCACGAGTACACGTGCTCCGACAACAGCAGCAGGTACCGCGCGTTGAACTCGAAGGAGTCCGGGAATTGATTTACGAGCTGAAACACGCAGTCCAGGAACTGGAGGAAGATGGGCGACAGCTGGCCCTCGTCGCCGCCGCCCTCGTTCCGCCCCTCGCCGTGGCCGTTGCGCTGCCGGGTCCCCGCCACCACCTCCCGCTCCCGCTCCGAATCGCAGAGGAGCGTCCCGAACCGGCACGAGTAGACGTGCTCCGACAACAGCAGCAGGTAGCGCGCGTTGAACTCGAAGGCGTCCGGGAATTGATTTACGAGTTGGAACACGCAGTCCAGAAATTGGAGGAAGACGGGCGACAGCTGGCCCTCGTCGCCGCCGCCCTCGTTCCGCCCCTCGCCGTGGCCGCACCGGGTGTGGAAGGGGTGGCCGAACGAGAGGAAGTCCTTCTCGACGAGGGTGCTGAAGCCCTCGCGCGTGCGGTAGTGGGGGTCCAGGAAGAGCTGCGCCAGCGCCGGCACCTGGCTGGTGCGATCCCATCCGTGCTGCGGGGTGGCGTTTTGAAGCGCGAAGATGCGTGAGAGAGATGGACGAGGGGCAGAATCAACGCAACTTTCATAAAGATGAGAGTTCGACTCACGCTGCAATGGACGAGGACCGGCAGGCGGTTGTAGTGCACGTGGAAGGCGGTCTGCCACGACGCCGAGAGGAGGAGGCGGATCATGGACGGCCAGTTGGTGTTCTCCACGAGCTGCGTCCACTGCAGGTCGCTCGCGTTGGGGCCGAGGCAGAGCGCGTTGACCTTTTGGTACGCGTCCCGCACCGCGTGGATGTTGCCGATGCCGTAAAAGTTGATGGTCGCCCCCCGATAATTGTTGGTGTTCTCGTACCCGTAGCCCTGCGTCCGGTTCCCCATCGCGGCGCTCTTTGGCCGCAGATCCATAATCTTCAGCATGCATCCGGACCCCACTCCTTCTCCAAGCAAATCGCCCTCATTGTTCCGCCCGCACAGCATGCGCAAAAACTCCTTTGGCGGCCGCCCTGCAGACGTGCCACCGCCCACGCCTCCCTCCGCTCGGGCATCGGCCGCCAGATTGGCCCGCTTCGCCTCCTCGCCGATCGCGCGGAGGTACCGCTCGTCCTCCGGGCTGCGGTTCCCCTGCAATCCCACCTTGGGCTGGGCGGCCCGCCAGATCGATCCCCCGTGCGCGGCCGAGCCCCACGTGAGGGCGGGGAAGCGATTCTCGGACCGGAAGGCCGCGCACCGCCGCAGCAGGCCGATGTTGCCGTCGGCGGTAGGGCCGTCGGCGTCGCCCCCGACGAGGCTCCGGGGGCCCACCAACACGGAGGGGTAGGTGGCGCACAGCCCGTAGGCGGCGTTGGCGGTCGAGATGGGCG
>JALLAP010002436.1:0-16184 GCA_036939355.1 Thalassiosira profunda | reverse complement strand
GGCTCGCCTCTGTTGCCACCTGCTCTCCGGTGACGGATACTGTGCAGCCCCTTCACGACCTGCTGTCGGTGAGGCTGTTCCGCACATGATGCACATCTGGAATGAAGTAAAATGGAAGCAGCCAGTCTTTGGATTGCCTGAAGGAGCTCTCCTCCTTCCGCATCCGGCCCGGGGGTAAGGTCAAGAGAGTCTTAGAATACGCGATACGCGATACTTTCCTACTCGTACTTCCTCCAACCTCATCACACACGCACCACACCGCCACACAACACGCTTTGCCACAACACAACAACCACCAACTTCCTCCGCGCCGACGCCTCAATCCCCCGCCCCACGCACCCACGCCCCGCGCCCCGTCGTTCAGGTGTGTGTGGAAACCGCCTAGTGCGTGCTGACGAGGAGGATTGTTGTGGCGGCCGGTAGCCACACTGCAAAGTCACCACCGGAAAATGGCGAGCGCCGCCGTCGCCCCCCCATTGCAGCCGTCCCAGCCCTCGGCCCCGGACGCGATGTCTCCACCCTCGTCGGGCTACGCCGACCTGGAGCAGTACCTCGCGAAGCTGACCCATGGCACGCCCCTCTCGGAAACCGAGGTGCAGCACCTTTGCAACAAGGCGCGGGAGACGCTGACCCTCGAGGCGAACGTCCAGCCCGTGAGCGCCCCCGTGACCGTGTGCGGGGACATCCACGGCCAGTGGCACGATCTGATGGAGCTGTACCGCATTGGCGGCTCGGCGCCCGACACCAATTATTTGTTCATGGGGGATTACGTCGACCGGGGCTACTACAGCGTCGAGACGGTCAGCCTCTTGGTGTGTCTGAAGGTGCGCTATCCCGAGAGGGTGCACATCTTGCGGGGCAACCACGAATCCCGGCAGATCACCCAGGTCTACGGTTTCTATGACGAGTGCGTGAGGAAGTACGGCTCTGCCAACGTCTGGAAGATGTTCACGGTGAGTGGTTAGAGGGGATGCCAAGTTGATGCACATCTTATGCTCACTTCATACCACTTGAACCTTCAGGACCTCTTCGATTACTTTCCCCTCACGGCGCTTGTGGAGAACCAAATCTTCTGCCTGCATGGCGGATTGAGCCCCAGCGTCGATGCATTGGATCACATTCGCCAGCTCGATAGGGTGCAGGAGGTGCCGCACGAGGGGCCGATGTGTGATTTGTTGTGGTCGGATCCAGATGACCGGACGGGCTGGGGGATATCCCCTCGGGGAGCCGGGTTCACCTTTGGCCAGGACGTGAGCGAGCAATTCAATCAGCGCAACGGTTTGACCCTCGTGGCGCGAGCGCATCAGCTGGTGATGGAGGGATACAATTGGAGCCACGAGAAGAATGTGGTGACCATCTTCAGCGCGCCGAACTATTGCTATCGGTGCGGCAACCAAGCGGCTATTATGGAGGTGGACGAGAACGACAAGTCCAAGCCCACGTTTTTGCAATTCGACCCGGCGCCGAGGAGGGGTGAGCCGCACGTGAATCGACGAACGCCGGATTATTTCCTCTAATGCGTGGGGATGTGCCGATGATAAGAATGCATGAGTAGATAGCAGTGGAGGGGATCAAGAACAATAAGCCTTCTTTGGGGGGGATTCGCTACTAAAATGACGGTTGAGACGCACAGAGTGGGGAGGGCACGAAAAAGCCCAACCGCCCGAGCTGAGTGAAGTCGACTGTTTCTCCTGACGAAGGAATTCGCCTCGAGTGCGAGTCAGCTTTTTGCACTTGCGGTGAAATCCACGCCGCTCCCTCACAACTTGTTGACTCGCCGAGGTTAATCAGTTGTTGCCGGCCTCCCTGCTTCGACGAGCTTCGGATCTCCCGTCCATCTCCTTTCCATGACCGTCACCAATCCCAACGCGCTCGACGCGGTCCTCGCAGGCGCCCTCGGGCAGTTGAACCTTCACGGCTCGGGTGTCCCACCCTCTGGACCTGGGGCCCAGCTCCAAGCTCTGGAGACCGCAGTCGCGTCCTCCAAGGCAGCCGAGAACGAGAAAGGCAGCGACGAGCAGCACGACGATGATCTCGACGACGTCGAGGAAGAGATCACGTATCAAGCATACCGCCCTGCCAAGCTCCTCTGGGGGCACACTCATCCCGACGCTGTGGTCGAGAACAGTACTCTAGCCTCGGTAGCCCCTCCTGACATCACGTACCGTCTCGCGATGCCAGCCAGCATCATCAGCGAAGGCAAGCTGTCGAATCTTCAGCTGGAGGCGGTGGTCTACGGTTCGATGCGCCACTTGCAGGATCTGCCTTCGCCTTCCTCCGAAACCGACGTCAACGGCGGAGTGCAGGCAAAGTCTCCTGCCCGCTGCGGCTTCATTTTGGGAGACTCTGCCGGCATGGGCAAAGGCCGCACACTGGCCGGATTCGTCGTGGAGAACATCTCGAGGGGCCGCAAGAAGTCTCTATGGATCAGCGTGTCTGCCGATCTCTATGAGGAGTAAGTCAATTTGCTTTTATCACAACACACCCTCGGTCTCTTCTGACCCAACCCATCCCTTCGCTTGTTTCCCAAAGTGCCAAGCGCGATCTCTCAGACCTCGGTCTTGACAAGTACACAAAGAAACACTGCTACACTCTGAGCAAGTTCAAGTCGAAGGACTCTCTAGACTTCGACGAAGGCCTCCTCTTCACAACTTACTCAATGTTGACGTCCAAGGATCGCAAGACGGGTGTATTTGAGCGTCTCGAACAGATCTTGAAGTGGTGCGGAGGATCGTCTCCCGAGGAGTTTGATGGCTTGCTGCTCTTCGACGAGTGCCACAAGGCGAAGAGCATCTCGCTGGATGCTGACGGAAACCCCAAGAAGGGCTCGTCCCAAATGGGTAAGTCTACAACAACAACTCTCGATGCATTGATTCTTTTCATACGCATCTCATGTCCATTTCAACTGCCTGTCTTGCAGCCACCAAGGTGGTCGAGCTCCAAAACCTTCTTCCACGGGCTCGAGTTGTGTACTGCAGCGCGACATCCGTCTCGGAGCCTACGAACCTTGGCTTCATGAATAGATTGGGGCTTTGGGGGGCTGGCACGGAGCACAGTTGCTTTAACAAGTGGCATTCCGCAGTCGACGAGCTCGGAACAGGAGCTGTTGAATTGAACGCGATGCACCTCAAGAGCATCGGCGCCCTCCAAGCGAGGCAGCTGAGCTACGAGACGTGTGGCTTCGACCTCATCGATGTGGAGAGTAGCAAGGAGCACGCTGATGTGTACGAAGAGTCTACGAAACTTTGGACCAAGCTCTACGCTGAGCTATTGAAGAGCGGAGCCAAGAAGACAGCGTTCTGGGCGGGTGAGTCTGCGGCTCCATCTCACTTCTGGCTTCTCCTCATTTGTCTGCTCTTACACGTTTCTTGACGACACCATTTTCAGAGCATCTTCGCTTCTTTCAGTACTTGGCAATCGCGTCTAAGGTCGATCAGTGCATCGCCGAGGCGAACAGCGCGATTGAGGCTGGCCATTGCTGCGTCATCGGTCTCCAGTCTACTGGCGAGGCCAGCGCTAAACGCGCCGCTGCAGCGGCTGGCGTGGGAGAAGAGGGGAAAGAGATGTTTGAGACGTTTGTCTCAGCTCCAGGTGAGGGTCTGAAGAACGTCATCCGATCCATCATTCCCGAGGAAGAAGTCCAGACTTGGCTGAATGCAGTCGATGGGCTTCAGCTCCCTCCAGGACATCTCGACCGCCTCTTGAATGAACTGGGTGGGCCTTCCAAAGTTGCAGAGCTCACGGGGCGGACGCGCCGTCAAGTGCAGTTCTATGACTCTATCCAGGGGAAAGCGGTGATCCGGTACGAGAAGCGCAAGGCCGACAACATCCAGGAGAAGAACGCATTCCAGTCGGGAGAAAAGTTGATTGCTGTGAGTAGGAGCCAGTCCTATGTTGCGCTACTGCCAGCAACGTCCTCATTATTTGTACACATGATGCTTCTCTACTCAGATCCTCTCCGAAGCCGCCTCCACCGGCATCAGTCTGCAATCCGACAAGCGCGTTGCAAATCAGCGCCGCCGCGTGCACATCACCCTTGAGCTTCCCTGGAGCGCCGACAAGGCAATTCAGCAGCTCGGAAGGACCCATCGCTCCAACCAGTCGTCAGGGCCTATCTACAAGTTCCTTCTAAGCGACGTGGGTGGAGAGGCTCGTTTCGCATCTGCTGTTGCTCGTCGGTGAGTACAATTCATCACGCCACACTGCCTCGACCTTGCAATTATCTAACACAGCTCCTCTGTAGACTGAACTCCCTTGGAGCCTTGACTCAAGGCGATCGCCGCGCAACTGGATCTGCAAACGCCCTGGGTCTGGGCAACATGGACATCGATAACAGGTGAGACACTGATTATTTCTCATCACACTTGTCTTCTGCCCACCTGACCTCCTTCTCTGTCGACGGCGATTCATCCAGCTACGGAACCACGGCGCTGCAAAAGATGCTCGTAGTCATCAGGAAGATGTCAAAGAATCAGTCTCTTGACTCAATCGAGGGCATGGACGCTTTCTGCGCCAGTGCTATCGATACCATCGATTCTTATCTCATCAGAGCGATGGACTCTGTTGGCAATTGGACCGACAACCTTCTCGCCCTCGATCATGGAGCCAATGCTTCTGACGCTGCTGTTCGCAGTGTACTCTTCCAACGCCGAGCGCTTGCCAAGAACCGAGTGGTTGCTATTAGCAAGGCGCTTGGAAATGGGCAAATGACTCCGGTCGCGAACGAAGAAGAGCTTTCATCTGCTCGAAATGCTGGGTTGAATTTCAACACTGTCGCCTTTCTTTGGTTGAGCGATGTCGATGTCAACGAAAGAGACTTTCCAAGCTCAGGCCAGAAGAGCAACATCGTGGCTCGCTTCCTGAATCGCCTATTGGGCCTGGCCATTCCGAAGCAGCGTCAGCGTGAGTTGCTATGATTGTCATGCTTGAATGAGTTGTTCCAGGAAAATTGCACCGCCTCACTTTTACCTCTGCTTCCACAGTGACTGATTACTTGCTCGGCTTTGTCGAGAACGAAATCAAAGCAGCCAAAAATGCTGGCAAGCATGACGTTGGCATCACGACTCTTGCTGGCAACAACGTTGAGTTCGCTTGCAAGCCTCGGTCCTTTTGCTTCGGCGGCATCGCTGGATTGGACCAATCTGTCGAGGTCTATACGGTGCGGATCGACCAGGGTATGCGCTTTGAAGAGGCACTCGAAATCCTCAAGACAGAGGGCGGCAAGGGCAGCGGCAAGATCAAACCCGGCTTCTACCTGCAGAAGACGAGCCGAAAGGAAAAGACGTTCATGATAATGGAAGCCGGCGATAAGTGCCTTGTGCTGCGCCCCAATATTGGCAGGCGCGTCATGACCAGGCAAACTGTACGACGCGCAATCAAGGACCGTGTCTACAAGCCAATCAGCGAGCTTGAGGCCAAGGATGCGTGGGAGAAGGAACTCGATAAGGCCGACATCCCGTCCTCCGAAGGTGCGTGAGCCATGCACTGTTGTGCACTACTGATCATTGCGCACGTCTCACATTCTTCGCTCATACGATGCCGTCTCTCAGAGTACCAGCCCAACTGCAAAGGGCGCCACAAGATTCGCTACGTCTTCTCTGGCTCCCTCATTCCAATCCTAAACAAGCTGCTGGACGAAGCTGCTGCGTTTGAAGTGGACGATGGCCCTCAACTTTTCCGCGTTGTGCGCGTTGAAACGTCCAACGTGCATCAGGCGTTCCCAAATGCAGCGCCCATCTTCAACGCCGATCATGCTGCCGAGGACTCTACACTCGCTATCGGTACACTCGAAATTGGCCAGGGCGTTGCGCTCGAGATGAAGACTCTTGGATCAAGCGTCCTTCGCGGAAAGCTGCTCAAGATGGAAGAAGGCGGCAAGTGGATTGTGCAAACGTCTAACAGCCGTAGGTTCAGGATGAGTCCTGGCCAAGCCAAGTCGGCTCGTCTGCTTTTTGAGAAGGAAGTAGCTAAGCTCGTGGGCGCCGGCATGGCGAGGGGAGATGCGGCGAGTCTCAATGCAACTATTGTCGGCGACGCCCCAACGAAAGCTCGCAATCCCATTCTTGTCGAAGAGGCCGAGGAGTACGAGACGCTGTTCGAGCATTCTTTCGAGGATGACTTGCCTCGTACTCTGGTGGGAATCGAGTTCTCGTCGAGCGAATTCTTCGCCGAAGGCGCCAGTCTGCCGATGTGGCTGAGTGTGTTGAGGGACTTGTCCAAAAAGCTCCTCGAAGAGGGCAGGGAGACGGCGCATCAGATCGCAATGGCCACCAAGAAAGGCGACTGATGTGTCAGATTATGGTGAGGCGCATGCTATCCAATGCAAACGCCAATGCCAATGCGATTGTGGCTTTGCATAGCGCAATATTTGTCGTTGAATGACGGCCTAGGACTTTTTGTGACACTTCTCATGAGTTGATCAGTGTTTCCCTTCCGTACCCCCCATTTGCCAGTTGGATGTCACATTCATTTGAAGGCCACCTTCGAGAAATAGCTGAGCTTGGGATACGACGCCTCCAAATACGCATTGCCCTTCGCCTGGATGAGTCCTTGGTTCGGTCCCTTACCCGATGGCGCTCCCTCTCCGTACCCGCTGTAGAAGCGCTCCACGACGTCCATCCCCTCAACAACTTCACCGAACGGGCTGAAGCCCTGCTTGTCCAAAAATGAGTTGCGGTCGCTCAGATTGACGAAGATCTGCGTCGTCCTCGTGTTCGGCCCCGCCGTGGCAAACACCACCGTGCCTCGTTTGTTCGTCACCTTCACGGGATCGTCCCGCAAGTTCTGCGCTTTCCATTTGGCCTGCACCGCTGGGTCGCCGGTAATGCCGAATTGGACAATAAATCCCGGAAGAACGCGGAAGGCGCGGCATCCCTCGAAGAAGCCATTGGAGGCCAGCGTCTCGAACCGTTCCGCACCAATGGGAGCCCACTCGGGGTGCATTTTCACGACGAACGTGCCTGTGTTGCCCTCCTGTCCCTCCAGATTTGCAACTGTGAACTCAATGAGCTTGCCGCCCTCCTCGTCGGCGTTGGCAGCGAAGGGCACCGAGGTCAGGGCGGCTCCCGTCATGGCGGCAGCGGTGGCCACCAACTTGGACGCGGCGTCTCGGCGGGAGAGGGCACTGACGTCACAGACATCTTCGCCATCAGCGGGTGCATCGACGCGAGCCGCTGACGGACGGGCGAGCTGGATGGGGCGGTGCGAGGGCGCGCCGGTGAATGCGGACGCCTGCAGCGCCTGCAGGGCGAGGGTGGCGACGAGAGGGAGCTTCATGATGTGAGCCAGGCCGGCAAGTTGTGCGTGCGTGTGGGGACTGGGGATGCGATGGGGGAGTAGGAGCCACCATCGATCAGACAGGAGCGAGGGATGAAGCGAAGGATGCCACACGCCACCGCCGCGCCGCGCGCCGCCCAAAACCAAAAGTTCTGGTGCACAACCATGTGCCGCTGTCCGCCCACGACAACGACCCCGCGGCCCTCTTCATTGTAGACCGTCTCGGCGACCATCCCTGCAGTAGATTGGCCAGCAATAATTGCAACCCTTGCAATAATGACGGCCATCCGCTGCCACTACGACGTCCTCTCCGTCCCCCGCGACGCCGACGCGGCTGCCATCAAGAAAGCCCACCGCAAGCTTGCGTTGAAGCACCACCCCGACAAAACAGTCGGCAAGACGGAAGAAGAGCAGCATGCATCAGCGGCAGAGTTCAAGATGATCCAGGCAGCCTACGAATGCTTGTCCGACCCCGTGGAACGCAAATGGTACGACGAGCATCGAGAGATGATACTGCGCGGGGGAATGCACGGAGACGCGGACGGAGGAGACGGGAGCACGTTTGTGTACGATGTGGTGCAATTTCAGTACGCGGGCTGTTACGAGGGATACGATGACGACGATCCAGAGAGCTTCTATTCCGTGTATTCAGAGGTATTCGACAACATCTTTGAGGGAGAGCGGGGCGGGTATGTGTCCGAGGGGAATATCGATGTGGCGAAGATGTCAAACGCTCATTTAGGAGAATTGCAGTTTGGCGACTCTGCATCGGATTGGGCAGCTGTATCCAGCTTCTACAATGCGTGGGAAGGATTTACATCTTGTTTATCATTTGCGTGGGAGGATATCTATACCCTGATCGATCTGAAAGAAGCGCCGAACCGACGGATACGGAGGCTGATGGAAGACGACAACAGAAAGAAGCGCCGGGCGGCGAAGAAGGAACGCGTGGACGAGGTCTGTTCTTTGATTCGGTTTGTAAAGAGGAGGGACCCCAGGGTGAAAGCACAGCGAGAAAAATCAATGCGAGAGCAAGCGCAGAAGGAGGCGAGGATGAAGAAGGAGGCAGCGCAGAAGAAGAAAGACCACGCTCTGGCGAAGGAGGAATGGCGTGCGGAGGCCGAACGGGCAATGGCAGAGCAGGAAGCTGCCGATCTTGACGCTGGAAGAGTACGATTGGCTGATTTGGACAGCGACGATGACTACGATTACGGAGGCAAGCGGGGCAAAAAGAAGAAGAAGAAGGGCAAGAGGAAGGGGAAAGGCAAGGGCGGCAAGAAGAAGACTGCTGTGAAAAGTGAGGATGAGGACGACAATGTTGAAACTACAGGGGCTGACACTGGTAATGCACCGCAGGTCACTGCAGTCGAAGGTGAGACCAACGGTAATGCCGTTGATGATGAGGAAAAGAAGGACGATGCGATTCCACTGGGTGCAGTGGACCAGTCTGTTGAGGACGGCGATTTGTGCGATGCAATGGACGACCTCGATATGAGCAGCGAGGAGTCATCCTCCGAAGAGGAGCCAGACTCTTGGAGGTGCGAATGCTGCAGAAAGGACTTCAAGTCTGCAAAGCAATTCGAGAACCACGAACGGTCGAAGAAACACAAGGAGACGCTCAAGAAGTACGAAAAGAAGATGCAGAAGGAGGCGGAGAAGAGAGCCGCTCTGCAAGAAATGATGGATGAGCTGGGCGATTCAGAGACCGATTCAGAGTGGGAAAAAGTCGAGCAACCGGATGAATAAGAACTCCTTCTAACTAGTACCTGTGATGTCCGGACTCATTTCTCTCAGCAAGACAGCCACGCTGCTCGGTGGCAGAATCCCGACCTCCGTAACGATGCCTGTCACGCAATCCGAGGGCGTCAAATCGTACATGAGATTGAGCAGCTTCAAGTTGGGCTGCTCGTCCCAGTCCGCCAAGACGTCCCGCCTCTTCTCGTCTTCCTCCCCGGCGCTCCACCGATTCGAGGGACCTGCCCTGGCACAATCAGCACGTGCCACTTCTCCTGCATCTCCCAATTCGTTCCCTGTGATGCTCTCCAGCTGAACGCGGTTGCAAATCTTGTACGTCTCGCATCCCACTAACACGGGAATGTGATTGGAGTTGGCCAGGAGCGCCACGCAGGCCGTGCCAACCCGCGACAAGACGCTGCCATTGCTCATCAACGCACTTGCGCCCAGAAACACCTTGGTAACCTCCCGCATCATCAGGTACGACAGAGCATTCAGCAGGACGTAGGTGCACGATATCCCCGCCCGCGAGAGGATCTCCAGCGTGTCCCTCCCCTCCAGCAGCGGCCTCGAGTCCACGACAATGACCCTAAACGTCTTCTTGTCCACCAGTGCCGCATCCAACAACAACTTGTTGATCACCTCGCTCTTCCCGAACACCAATATCACGTCCCCCCGCTCCTGGATTTTGCTCCCCGCGTGCCGCGAGATGGCCTTGCCGGCATACTCGAGCCGTTCGGTGACGTACGCCTCGATGCTCTCCAGCAGTATCTCCCGCGCGGCGTCCCACTCCAATTCCCGGTCGAGGCTGGACACCGCCAATTTGAGGAAGGAGAAGGCGTTCCCCATGCTCACCGAGTGGGGCCGGCACTGCGACGTCCAGTATTGGAAGGCGGGCTTGAGGAGGGAGTGGTCGACGTCGTGTCGAAAGTCCCGCGATGTGGGCGGGGGCGTGTAGGATTGCAGGAGGAGGGCAAACGTCTGGAGCATCGCCCGGCAGCGTGCATTTCCGCCAATCACCGCGTGGGTGAGGTAGAGGTGGCCGAGGGTGGGGACGGCGGGGTGCAGATTGGATTGCAAATCGGCCGAGAGGGTGGACAATTGCGCATCTGACGCAGCCTTTGGCCGGGGCAGATGCGAGAAGAGCGAGACCATCTTGTCCTCACCACCTGCACCACCCTGCGCCCCATCCTCCCCGTCGGCGCCGTCCTTCTTCTCTTCCTCCGATACAGATTTGCCTCTCGCTCGCTTCAACCCATCGTCAGCCGCGGGTGCACCATCCTTGCCCTTGCCCCCCTTCTCCCCTACACTACCCTTGCCCGGCTTGCCGCCCCCGCCCGCCGCCTTGGCCGCGCGCTGCTGCTCCTGCAGCGCCCGTCGCTCGGCCTTGCTGAGCTTGGGTTTTTTGGGCGGGATGACGAGGTCCTTTGGTTTCGCCTTCTTTTCCTTCTTCGCGGATGCCGCCGCGGGCGCCGCCGCCCCCTCGGCGGGCGCGGACGATGCCGCTGCACTTTGCTCGGCCATTGCTGCGGTCGTTAAGGGCGTGGGTGACGCCGAGGCGCTGTGTGGTGCACTGTGCACTGCGACGGAAGGAGGGAGAGACTTGCACAAAAAATCTCCTCCGCACATTTTTTTAGCTCGCGCTCCCCCCGACCACGGGAATCTATGGGGGTGCAACAGGGGGTGAGTCGTTGATCGAGTTTATAACCTCCCCGAAACTTGAAAACCTCTCAACCTAAACTCGATCAGCCTGCCCGCGTTGAGAAAGCTAGCGTTGCCCCCCCATAGATTCCCGTGCCCCGACGGACCAGATCTTCCTCCCTCCCAATCCCACCCTCCTCCCGCTGGACCACACGCTCCTTTCCATCCAGCCGCGGGCTCAATATAACAATGGCAATGGCCGGGCCTCCCCCCGGTATGGGGCAGATCATGGTCTTGAGTAAGTCGCTTCATCTGGCGTTGTCCGCGTCTCGAGTTCCAATGACGAGGCGTTTTGCAATGGCCACTCGGCACCTCCAGCATTGCTGCAAGTCATCCCGCTCGCCATCCATCGCATCATTGCTGACTAATATCATGCGCTCTATATTTCTTCTCAACACAGACTCCAAGACCCAGCGAACGCACGGCCGACAGGCGCAGCTCGGAAACATTCACGCGGCGCGGGCTGTGGCCGATATCATCCGGAGCACGCTTGGGCCGCGGTCCATGCTCAAGATGCTCCTGGACCCGATGGTGAGAGATAATTGCAGCAGTGTCGCTCCGAGAAGATTGAGCTAACGCGTTTATATCAATCCAAATGCATTGCAACAGGGCGGGATCGTCATCACAAACGACGGAAACTGCATACTCCGCGAGGTGGACGTGTCCCACCCCACGGCCAAATCCATGATCGAGCTCAGTAGGGCGCAGGACGAGGAGGTGGGAGACGGGACGACGTCGGTCATCATTCTGGCGGGGGAAATGCTCATCAACGCGGAGCCGTTCGTCCGGGCCAACGTCCACCCCACCGTGATCGTGCGGGGGTACAACTACGCGCTGCAGGAGGCATTGTCGATTTGCGAAAAGCTGGCATTGGAGGTGGACGTGCGCGACACCGACCGCATGAAGGCGTTGGTCCAGAGCTGCATCGGCACAAAGTTCTCGTCCCGGTGGAACGATATCATGATCGACATGGCGCTCAAGGCGGTCCTCACGGTGGCCCGCGAAACGGCCACCCCAACCTCCCTCCCCGGGGACGGCGCCGACATCTACTCCCAAAAGATGGAGGTGGACATCAAGCGCTACGCCAAGGTGGAGAAGATCCCCGGCGGGGAGATCTCGGACTGCGCCGTCCTCTCGGGGGTGATGTTCAACAAGGACGTCACCCACTCGAAGATGCGGAGGCGCATCGAGAACCCGCGCATCCTCCTCCTCGACACGCCCCTGGAGTACAAGAAGGGGGAATCGCAGACCAACGTGGAGATCACCGACGAGGAGGATTGGAACACGCTGCTAAAGATGGAGGAAGAGTACGTGGAGAACATGTGCATGGAGATCATCGCCTTCAAGCCGGACATTGTCATCACGGAGAAGGGGGTGAGCGACCTGGCCCAGCATTACTTCGCCAAGGCCAACATCACGGCGTTCCGGCGTTTGAGGAAGACGGACAACAACCGCGTCGCGCGCGCCACGGGCGCCACCATCGTGAGCCGCACCGACGAGATTCGCGAGGGCGACATCGGCACCGGCTGCGGGCTGTTCGAGATGCGCAAGATCGGGGAGGAGTACTTTGCGTTCTTCGAGGAGTGCAAGAATCCCAAGGCGTGCACCGTCCTGCTCCGCGGGGGGAGCAAGGACGTCCTGAACGAGATCGAGCGCAACTTGACCGACGCGATGCAGGTGGTGCGGAACGTGGTGTTCGATCGGAGGCTGCTGCCGGGCGGCGGGGCCACGGAGATGGCCGTGTCTGTGGGTCTGCGCAAGGCGGGGCTGAAGTTGGAGGGCGTGCAGCAGGGCCCGTTCCTGGCCGTCGGCGAGGCAATGGAGGTCATTCCCCGAACGCTGGCCCAGAATTGCGGCGTGAGCGTCATCCGGACGGTGACGGAGCTTCGGGCGAAGCACGCAGCGGCGTACGAAGAGGCCGAGAAGGAGGGCGGCGAGGGAGCTTTCCCCAAGTGCAACTGGGGCATTGATGGCACCACGGGCAAGCTCGTGGACATGGAGCAATTCGGCATTTGGGAACCGTTCAGCGTGAAGATCCAGACGATCAAGACGGCCGTCGAGAGCGCCTGCATGATTCTGCGGATCGATGACATAGTTTCTGGCTCAAAGAAGAAGGGATACTAGGAAAGAGATGGTAAAGACTGCGGACTGCTCTGATAGAGTGCGGTCGATACTCCAAGGCGACTTTCATACATAGAAGAAGACTAACGCACGTTAATCTGAACTAACAGCCATCGGCTGGAGCTTTAAGATTCACGCCCCAAGGCCTGCTTGCACTGCTCATAAACTTAGCCTTTCATAGCAGTTGTCACGTCATCCCCGCCCGGCAATCTCCTTGCTGACCTCTCTCCACTTGGTCAACACCTCCTCTCCCTTCCCCGCAATCAACGTCTTCTTCGCCAGCGCGCAGCCCTCCTCGATGGTGTCCGTCAATCCGTACACATAACATCCCACGCCGGCGTTCAACACGATGGCATCCTTCTTGGCATTCGTCTCGTACGCTCCGCCCTGCAACACCATTTCGAACTCCTTGGCATTTTGTGCGGGATCTCCCCCCTTCAGATCTTCCACTTTGCATCGCGGGATGTTCACCGAGAGCGGGTCGAATTGGAAGGTGCGGGTTGTGTATGTTCTGGCCTCCCCGGGCGCTGCAGTGTTCTTGATCTGTCGCGTCCAATGAATGTGAGACGATCATGCATAATGTATCCAGCCAAGCATGCACTGAATTCAATAGAGTACATCTCACCTCGACAATGGTAGCAGGGCCCAGCGGGCTAATCTCGTCCAGCCCCACCCCGTGAATCACCACGGCGTGGTCCACCCGCCCCACCTCCTTCAGCGTCTCGGCCATCAACTCCAGCAGCTCCTCGTGGAACACCCCGATCACCGCCCGCTGCGCGCTCGCGGCGTTCGTCATCGGTCCCAGAATGTTGAAGCACGTCCGTACCCCCAGCTGCTTCCGAATCGGCGCCACCGCCTTCATTGCCGGGTGGTTGATGGGGGCAAACAAAAAGGCGATGCCGCACTGCTCGACGCATTCCACCACTTGAGTAGGGTTGAGATCCACCTGCACTCCCAATGCCTCGAGGACGTCGGCCGAGCCGCAGCACGACGAGACGCTGCGGTTCCCCGCCTTGGCGACGGTGGCGCCGCAGGCCGCGGCCAGCACCACGCTCGCCGTGGAGATGTTGATGGTGTCCGCCCCGTCGCCGCCGGTGCCCACAATGTCCAGCAATTTCCGCCCGTCCTCGAATTGGACGGCCTTGCACGCCGCGTTCATGGCGCGGACCATCCCGGCGATCTCCGTGGAACTCTCGCGGCGGGCGCGCAGGAGGGTGAGGAGGGAGGCCACCTGGCACGGCGGCGGGTTGGCCGTCAGGATGACGGAAAAGGCGTCGTAGGTCTCGTCGGCGGTGAGGTGCCGCTCGCCGGCGATGAGGGTTTCGAGGTAGGGCTTGAGGCTCATGGTATCCGTCTTTGCAGTAGGTGATGGTCGATGTTATGCCGCCGCTTCCTCGTCGGTGCATCGGCGGGCGGGCGAGGGGGTTGAGCAGTTGAGCAGATCTTTTGCAATTGCGTGCTCTCCTCCACGTGGAGGAGCAACCCGAGAATAAGCAGGAAACAGGCACTCTTGACGCACGCGACAAAGAACATCGGCGTCGCTCGCCCTTCGCCCTCTCATAATCCTCGACGATGAAGCGATCCAGGACCCTGTTCCTCCTATCCTCGGGCGCGTCGACGCTCTCCGCGGCCGGCGGTTTCTCCCTCGTCGGCCCGGTCGCCGACACGACGGTGCGCCCGCTCCTGCAAAAGTTTGGAAGGGGCATCCAGAGGCGCATCCGGAATTCCGAGGAAGGATCGAACCGCCACGGCCAGGCCGGGGCGTACACGAGCGAGGAAATCCTGACCTGCCTCGACATGCGCGGCACTGATACATTCAATGCACATGATGTGGATATATCCTCCCGCAGGGCGATACGCAGGGCGTTCACCGAGAGTACCCGGATACAAGACGAACCGCACGGCCGATCGTCGGGATCGGGGTGCACCATCATTCGCCTGACTGGAGCGGACGCCGATTCGATACGTGGTCTGACGCAATACGCAGATCGCTTCTTCGAGAGGGTGGACAACGAAGATTGCAGCGACGACGTGAAAGATACTGGAATGTTCCGCGTAGACGACATGGTCTATGCCGGCTACGACGAAGATGTAAACGGGGAGGGCAAAATGCAATTCTTGGACACGAGGTTACTTCCAAATATGCAGGGCATTGATCCGCTGATGCTGCCGATGGAAGTGGGTGAGTTGGTAGGGAGCAAAAGTCTGGATGCTGCACACGACGGCATGAATACTTTGCTTGACATCGGAACGCAGATCACCTCGGCTGTTTTGGATATGGACACAAAATCAGCAGACAAGCTTATCGACGATGGCACGCATGTCCAACAGGGATGCAGTGACAGTACACAACAACCAAACTCAGAGCTGATGGCAGGAGACGTGTCCAACAGCTACCACCGCCTGATACGCTATTTGCAACCCCAGCCGTCAAGTACGGCTGCAGCCTTCAAACCTCATGTGGACTCCACCTTCTTGACGCTCATTCCCATGCCTGAGCTCCCGGGGTTGGAAGTTTGGTGTCCATCCAGCAGTGCGTCTGACGAAAGCTCTGATCCGAGAGGCGAATGGGTCCGTCCAATGATACCCTTTGACGTGTCATTGGAACAAGACCCTGCATCGGACTGCGCCTATGTCATTGCAATGACGGGCGAGTTTCTCCAGCTGACGTCCAACGGTGACGTTCCAACTTGCATCCACCGCGTCATTCCTCCCCAACACGCGAAGAAGAATGCAACATACAAGCCCCGAGTGTCCGCCCCAATGTTTCTGCGCCCGAGGAGGGGAGCAGGCGCATGTCTCGATGTCGGCAGAGACTTGACACTGGTGGACCAACCAACGCTATCTGAATCTGAACCGCAACAATCTATAGCTGTTGGAGAAGAATCCGCTCTCTATTTCGAGAAAGGATTGCTGGAAGAATGCGATTTGATGCATTTATGGTCGGCACATGATATCATGAAGCGGAAATGAGGCAAAGAAGGAATTTATTGCACTTGCATGCTTTGCATATCAAGAAATGCAAATGAATTGACTGTAGTTTCATTCTACTATGCGATTGTCTTTTGTCTTTTGACAGCGTCCAACGCTGCCAAAAGACAATCTTCCATTTGCTTGATTCATCATTGCTCTGCCAGCTACCCCAATACGTCATTTCCTTGCACGAAGTACGAGGATTGCGGAGGAGAGAAACACCCGGTGGCAAAATCCATCGCACCGCCAATAGACTTTGGCTCCTCCCCGCGGATGGGCATTGCCGGAGAACCCGCGGGTGTGGCACCCGTGCCGCCACTTGCGGCAGCGGCAGCCATAGAGACGGCGCCGAGCCTGGACTGCGCCTCTCTCGAACGCCT
>JALLAP010002433.1:0-11173 GCA_036939355.1 Thalassiosira profunda | reverse complement strand
AAAGGATCGGTCGAGGTAGTCCACATCATTATCGATTGTCTGCATTCGTCAATGAAAGAGTTCTAGCGTAAGAATGAATCCACAAGTGGATGAGAGTACACTGAGTACAGCAAATCCCTCACCTTTGGGATACCTGCAACAGCCACGTGCAGCCCACGCTCCATGCAAGTCTCGTGGATTTTGTAGGCTCCCCGGTGGGTGCCATCTCCTCCAATCACATAGAGCTGCTTGATCTTCTTCGAAGTCAAGAAGTCGCAGATCTTGTCAATGTCGAATCCACCGCGGGAAGAGCCGAGGATGGTGCCTCCCTCGTGGTGGATGTTCTCCACGCTCTCCGGCGTCAGGTTGATTGGCGGCGTCTGCGGATCGTAGAAGCCCTTGTAGCCGCCCACGATGCCGTACACCTTCCCCTGAATTCCGTAGAGGTGAAACAGCGCCCGTGTGATCTCTCGCACAACATTGTTCAATCCGGGGCACAGCCCCCCGCACGTCACGATGGCCGCATTGACGTTCTTCGGGTTGAAGTGCAATTTGGCCCGCGGCCCCGCCCGCACGTACGCCTGCGTGGTCCCGTCCTTCCCCGGACTCCGTCGAATGTTCGCCAGGATGCACTCGTGATCCCCGATCAGTTTGTTGTACCTCGCACGGTGGTCGCCCATCCTATCGTCTTTGGCGGCCTCGCTCAGGGCATACATAATGTTCTCAATGCCTTCGCCCTCTGATTTGAAGTACTTGGAGAGCTTTTCGACTTCCCAGAGGTACACCTCCTCGGTGCCGCCGACGTCGCTGCAAACAACAACGGCAGATGGAGAAAACGAGCATAAGATGTGCACAGGCGCAAATTAGACGTCGGACGGCGTGAAATTATTGCAAGGAGGTTGCAATATTATTCAGCCGATCGCAACTCACTCCAGCTTGGTCCCCGCCGGCAGCCCCTCCCGCTTCCTCTCCTCCGTCTCGGCGAAGCGAACCTTCCGGTCCGCCTCGTATCTTTCGCGACGTTCCGCCGCGGCCCGTCCCTCGTACTGCCGCTTCGCGACGAGGTAAGCCGCCGCTGCGCTCCCCGCCGCCACGAGGGCGGCGGCCTTGCCATCGATGGTGACCATGGTGGTGCTGGTGCCGGTGAAATAAATGAAGGCGGATCTTTGAGGTCGAATCTTTGCGATCTTTGATGCAGCAAATCAGATCCTTCGCAGAGGCGAAGCCCCCGCCACCACAAATCCCAAATCCACCCCTGTTCCACCTCACACATCCGCATCCGTCCGCCTGCTCCTATCCCACGACGGCGCCGCCAGCCCATCGACAGGCCTCCCTCTGCCATGGAACGGGCCGCCCGCGCCCTGGCCTTCCCGCACCCACTTGCCCGATCACTTCCTCGCAGCGCTTTCATCGGCGCGATACCACACAGACATCAACCCTTCCTGACGCACCCATCACCCTGCCTGCTCCACACGATGCGCCACGTATCCTCTTCCGACTCGTCCAGCGAGACGAAGAGATCGACGGGCCGGGGCTTCGGCTCGTTCGCCACCAAGGCGTTTGTTGCAACGGCCACTGCATCCACTTCGTTTGCAGCGTATTATTGTGCCACCACTTTGTTGCTGGGTTCGGCCGTGGCAGTGAATGGCGACAGCGATGTCGATGCTGATGACAACAAAAGTGGCTACAACGCGGAGACGAAGAAGAATGTCGAATTCGGTGTCGAATATTCTGGCTTTGATAGCTATCCTGGCGTTCACTT
This sequence comes from Thalassiosira profunda, assembly GCA_036939355.1. NCBI lineage: Eukaryota > Bacillariophyta > Thalassiosirophyceae > Thalassiosirales > Thalassiosiraceae > Thalassiosira > Thalassiosira profunda. The sequence continues at coordinate 9,432 of JALLAP010002433.1, read as the reverse complement.
GGATGATGGCACGGGCGTCGCCACGAAGGAAGTGAAGGCTGCCTCCGCCCAAGTCGTGTCAAAGGCATTGGATGCAGCGGGTCTGGATGAGTCGGGCATTTTGAAGGGGGCTACGAACGGCGCGTCCGATCCTACCATTCATCACAATCACGCACATCGACATGGTTTGGGCACGTGCCCGGTGTACGGCTGCCCGTTTCTGCCGTTGGATGTTCATTACAATGAAGATCTGAAGAGTCGGTTGGAGAGTATGCGAAAGGAGTCGACGTCGAGTGCAGATGATAGCAAGAGCGCCGAAAAGGATAGGAAGCAGTACATGATATCATCTACGGGAGCGGAGCATGCGGCTACTCTGACGCTGATAGGTTACAAGGGGGGCGCGTTGGAATCACAAATCAATCAGGACCGGGCTCTTGTGCTCTCGCCATACATGTACCACAATATCAACTCATCTTCCAATGGCGACGCTGCAAAGCCGGTGACGAGATTGTTGGGTGCATTCGATGGACACGCCAAGTATGGGGAGAAAGTTTCAGAATATGTCGCAAAGACATTGCCGGCATTGTTGGGAAGCAAACTGGCGGAGTATGATGCAAAGAACTCGGAGGCAGAAGTGGATCAAACACAAAAGGACCACGACATTGGCAAAATGTTGCATGAGACGTTCCTACATCTGGATGCCACGGCTCCCGCTCATCCATCAGGCGGGTGCACAGCCAGTGTCGTCCTTCAGTTGGGTCCCAGAATATATGTTGCAAATGCGGGAGACAGTTATTCCTTCATTGCCGTGCACATCAACGATCCAACCCAATCCACCAGTGCCAGTGATGATGTCAAAGGAAAAACTCACATCATATTCGACACACGTGAGGACAAGCCGCACCTCTCCACGGAACGCGATCGCGTCGAGCACATGGGTGGAACTGTTTACCTCCCCAACGGCTTCCTCGATCACGGCAAGGGTACCACGCGCGTGTTGTACCAGGATCCGACGACCGGAAGCACTTCGGGGCTGGCCATGAGCCGGTCAATTGGAGATTGGGACGCCGGGGAGGTGGGCGTTATCCCTGACCCGCTGATCGATATTCTGGATGTGAACGATATCAAGGCGCGGGTGTTGGAGACGCTGAATGAGGAGTGTAAAGCTGGAGAGCAGGTGGAGATCGATCCTGCCAGTGGCGACGCTGTGCAATCTTCGCAGTGTGTTGGGTACACGGAGCAGGACATCAATATATTTGCAGTCTCTGGCACCGATGGTCTATTCGACTACCTCCCGGGGCAAACTGTGGCAAATCACGTTGCCAAAGGACTGTACGACGCAGCTGGCAGTAGTGGAGACGCCGAATCGAAAGGCAAGACGCACCCACTGCTCGTTGCGAAGATTTGATTTACGCTGCGGCTCAGGGATGGCAGGAGGACAAGGGGGGTCGCTACAGAGACGACATTGCAATTGCCATCGCCGACCTGGAAATCGACACTGCACAGTAATATTACATTACATTGTCTTGATACAAAAGTCAGAGCAAGCAAAAGCTGTCGACCTCTTGAGCACGCTGCTGGATGGCCTGATACTCGTTGACTTTTCGGCTTCGATTGCGTGGCACAACATCTGTTTCATCATCGCTCAGATGAATCTTTTGGCTCTTCATTCCCATGCAACCCAGAGTCAGTTGCGTAGAAGGAGATGGAGATTCAGCCGCAATCTCGTCTATCAGCTCGCCCAGCGCCATGTCTCGCTCCAAAAACAGAGGCATGCCAGCTCCCACAAGCAGTGTGGATGCCGCCACGACAAGTACAGATGCAGATGCTCCACCTTCGCCTCCGGCCATCAGCAACTTCGCGTTCACAAATTGAGCAAGCATTGCCCCAAATCTCCCACTGGCTGTGCAGACTCCCATCCCCGCACTCCTCACTCGAGTTGGAAAGAGCTCTCCGCTCAAGATATCGATTGCATTCCAACTAACAATGGACAGCATCTGAAAGATGCATGCTGATAGAACTATTCCAAACGCACCGCCCCCTCCCCAATACACCAAGAGTGCAAATACAGCCAAGCCTCCCGATGCACCAAGCAAGCTCCAGACCAGCAGGCGCTTCCTCCCCCATCGGTCTGAATACAGAATGGAAATTATATTTCCAGGAAGATTTGCCAATGCAAATAGAAAGGAGTTGAAGTAGATGTTCTCCAGATGAACCTCTACAAAGAGCGTGTTGATCCAAGTTGTTATGCCATAGGTGCCAAACGACAGACAAAACCAAATGGTTTGCAGAGGCAGCGTAGTGCGGGTGAGCATTCGGGTGGAGTAGAGATTTTGCAGAGTATCGAGAAGCTTGTTCGTCGCTTGGCGCAGTTTGCTGGTCAAGGATGAAGCTGTTATGTCGATGGATATGCTTGAGGAGTAATGTTGACGCACTTCTTCTTCGGCCAAAGGTTTGGTGGTGTGCATTGTGCTGGTTGTCTTGCTTTCGTTTCCGCCCTCAAGCAACGCTCGGGTCATGCCCGGTTGGCTCTTTTCGCTGTGCTCTGACATTTCATGCTCAGACAGATCATCTCTTACCCCCGTTCGATTGCTGTCACTATGATCTGACATCTCCCCGCCATTTCCGTGGGCATCGTTCACAAGCTCGATATTCAGAGATGCCGCCATCGTATTGCATGCATCTGCCGACAGATCGTACTTTTGTTTCGCCGATGCTAGGAACCGTGGGCTCTCAGGAACGTGCAAATACACCATCCATGCACCCAGTCCGCTCGGAAATGCACAAAGTGCAGCAAAGATTCGCCATAGTGGCACTGAATTGTGAGCAGGGATATCATGCCCGTCGTCCCACCTAAATAGAATCCAAGCCAGTCCAGACACAAGGATGCTCCCCACCATCCAGAAGCTCGCCACAAAAGTAACAACAGCCCCACGCACTTCCTTAGGGCTCCACTCGCTCGCCAGGCTAAATAGGGACGGTACAGTTGCACCCACCCCTATCCCTGATAAGAACCGCCATCGAGTCAGTTGTTGTATTGTGGGCGTCAAAAACGGAAGAGAGGAACTGAAACCTGCAATTGCATTGATCAAGAGGCCTGCGAGAAGCGCAGGACGACGTCCAATTTGATCCGACAGAAATCCGAGAAGAGTTCCCCCGATCAGCATTCCGAGGAAGATGGACGCGGCGAGGTATTCGGCTCCTTCCAAAGAAGATGAATCTCCCTCGCCTCCCCCCAAATCGCCCGAGAGCATGTCATGTCGAAACTGTGGATTGGCCAACAGATACGAGAGCATCAATATTTCCGTGGCATCCGACGAGTTTGCAATGCACAGACTGAGCAGGGGCAGGGGCAAACAGTGACGGCACTGCCCCATCCAATTCCAAAAGCCATCGCGTGTTGGTGCATGTGGCAGCCGCGGCTTGTACTCTTGAAAGATTTGCCCTAAAAAGTCATCAATCGACCGATGATGCGAGTCCATCGTACGATATTAGCATGCCCCTAACCGCAGCCGCCACCCCCTCACATCGGCGTCCCCGCGGCCATCCAGCATCCGCATCAGCACCCACGCTCGAGCACGGTGCAGCACCGATTCTTCACTCGACCTTCGATCAGACCTCAGTAAATACCGGATGATACGACATCTGGAGAGTGACATCGAATTCTGAGCCAGTGAAATTTCACAGGCGAAAAACGCCAGCTGGCCGTGAGGAGTTGACACTTTTGACACCCCTCTCATCGGCCCTCGTGGCAACGAGCGGCTCATTTTTTCATAGCGACCATGGCGGCGGAAGCGGCCGAGCCTCCCCCGGCCAAGAAGGCCCGGACCCTGGCCAAATCGTGGAAGCTCTTCCTGACCCAAGCTTTGGGGCGCGACGGCCGGGCGTTTGGCCTTCACGACCTCTTTGCCAGCGGATTCGCAGATTCGAGCGAGGGGGGTGCCAACAATAGGTCGGCAGCTGGGGCTACAACCGCGGCTACTGCCAGGGGCGCCGCCGCCGGGCAGCAGGCCGATAAATTTTACACGCTGAGGCTGGAGCATCGACAGGGAGGGCCGATGGCCCAACATCGAGGGGAGGAGCGCATCCTCCTCTTTCGCTCGGATCGGCCCGGCGCGATTGCCAAGATTATTTACTCGTCCGAGCTCCCGGACGCGTTCCAATCTGTAAAGCCCCCGGCGCAGCTTGGGAGTGATGCGGGTGCATCTGAAGTGATTGCAGAGGCGGCTGCAATTGCCCATTTGACGGCCCACGCGAAGATTCACGTGCTGGACGTCAAATCACAATACCGCGGGAGGGATTTGGGAGGCCTGCTGTTCTCTGAGGCAATCACATCCCTCAAGTCAAAGTATTGCAACGACGATGATGACTATGAAGAGGAAAATATTTCTGGACCAATCAAAAGCACTGGCTGCAAACACTTAAAGCAGCTGTACGACGTTGAGTGCATGCTGGATGCCGAAGAGGATGTCACCCGGCACGGCAAGCTGATATCCTTTTATGAGCACCTGGGGTGCCGAGTCAAGCCCACAAAAAGGGTGCAATACGTCAACAATAATGACAGCGAGACGTACAGAAAGGTCCCCATGCAAATCGACCTCCGTCCGCTGAAGGCCAACTCGCCATCCAAGCTGCAACGCGCCCGCGTGCGACGACGGAGATTCTCGGATTTGTCTGGGACGAAGTCCAAGGGATCCTTCTTGCCCGTCCAGTTGGTGGGGTCCTTGGGGAAGCTGAATGTGCGATCGCATAACACTGGAGAAGTGATGAAGCTGGATTGGCTGGTCACAGAAAGCGCGGATGGGATGCAGTTCTGCACTACTCACGGGCACCTGTTGCTGGCGACCCCCAATGGCGCGGTGTCTGTGTTGTCCCCCGACGACCTCGAAACCGATGGTGAATCTGACTTGGACATTGACACCGACGTGCTGAACAAGTGGACGACGTTCGTCCCGTGCCACGTGTCCGACGAAGACGGCGGTGGCAAGACGGAAGGCTGCGAGGCGCTGACGCAACTGGAATCCTCGAGGAGCCTCTGGGTACTGCGCACTTGCCACGGCACCTTCCTCACCGCCGACTCCCTCAACCAGACCCTCTCGTGCACCAAGCTCCCCTCCTTCTGGCAAGCCAATGGCGCCAACCTCAGTCTCGTGTGCACGAGCGACACCCCGCCGCGGCGGCACCACTACCGCAAGGGCTGGAAAATCCAGACGTTCGATTACGTGGCTTCAATGAAGGAGAGATTCCTCAACTTCTCCCTCGGGAAAGTCACGCTGCTTGAAGCCCTGGGGTGGATCGACAGCTTCCCCGCGCACCCTTTCCATGCATGGGCAGACGACGAGCCTGTCCAATCTGCTCCTTCACTTCGCACCCTCTGCTTCCTTATGGCGGAGGTTGCTCGCGAGGAGGGCCTGCCCGATTGGGTGCAGTTCATCGCCCTGATTCACGAGCTGGGCGAGGCTGTCAAGATCTTGGACCCCACTCATACGGGCGAAATGGCCGAGTCGATCTATGACTGGACCATTTCGTCAAGGTCGAGGGTAATTGGGTGCAAGATTCCCCAGCGAGCCACCTTCCGTGAATTCCGTCACTTGAACATGGACGAGGACGATGCAAGATTCGCATCGGATACTGGGGTGTATCAAGAGCATTGTGGCCTCGAGAATGTGTCGCTGATGTGGTCGGGATGCGAGTACATGTACCACCTTCTCAGGCACAATAATACGTTGCTGCCGGACGAGGCCCTCGAGTTGCTCCGGTATCACCTTCTCGGGGACTGGCACGAGCATGGCGAATACTCATCCTTGACGAATGAACATGACGCGGATGTGCTGCCTTTTGTTCAGCAGTTCGATTCCCTACGACGAAGGGTCCGGTTGAGGTGTGTAGACTGCGGCAATCTCACCGACGACCAGTGCAACTACTTATGGGACAGCCACTATGCGCTTATCGCTGGCAAATTCGACTGCGACCGCGTCTTCGACTGGTGATGGCCGCAACCCTTTAGAGCTATTTAGGATAGAAGAGAATCTGCATAGAATAGACATCAAAACGTTAGCATCTTAGCCATCCTGGTCATCGTATTTACAGAGGACAGAAGAATATGTACTACATTGGTTGATGCATCAAAACAGCCAACACAGCTAATCCGTAGATCATTCAGTTCTCGGACTTCAAGCAATTCCAGTATTTGGCATGCACTTTGAGAGTCTCGCGGATGCTCTTGGCGGCGGATTCGTTGATGCAATCCAGCATTTCGAGGTCTCCCACGTTCTTGTGAAACCGGGCCAGCTCTTCCTTGCACTTCTCGTTGCTGTCAGCATCCAGCAACGATGCCAGCACGCTCTCGATGCACTTGCACAAGACACTCCGGACGTATCCGCCTTCCAAAGCACAGACAACCTTTCCATTTGCAAGTGTCTTGAGCCGGCGCGCCAACCGGGCAAAGCATTCCGGGGTTACGTCGCACTCTCCCATATCTCCACGCGCGGCATCAAAACCAGCACTGACGAGGATCAGGTCAGGGTCAAATTCCTGGGCCACTGGCATCAACAGTTTCTCCCAGAGAACGAGGTATTCGTCGTCGCCAATTGCTTTGTCGTTCCACCCAACGTTGATGTTGAAGCCTTCCCCGTCTGCCATTCCAGCAAATGAGGGGCCACCCTGTTGCTGAAATGGGAAGAAGTTGCCGCCGTGGTATCGATGGGCGGAGAAATACAGCACGTTCGGATTGTCGATGAAGCATCGCTGCGTCCCGTTTCCGTGATGGACTGGGTAGAAAGATGAGAATTGAGCGTGTGAGGTCTGTTCAAGGCGACAACTTAAGGAGGTCAGATCAAATAACCCGCTTACCGTCCCAGTCCACAATGAGGACCTTCATTCCCAGCTTCTCTTGCGCGTATGCAGCCGCAACAGCCACATTATTGATCACACAATACCCGCCCGCCAACCCCGGCTCCGCATGATGGCCCGGTGGGCGGATCACGGCGAAGCCATTGTCCAGGTCGCCTTTAACGACGCGCGATACGAGGTTGCAGAGGGACGAGGCTGCGGTCTTGGCCTCGAGGACAGAATCATTCGTGAAGTATATTGATTTGAACTGCTCTGCCTCGATGTCGAGGCGATGGTGGCAGTTGCATTGAGATATGCGGTCGAGGCTGCAAAGCAATGAAAGGAAGACAACAAATGAGTGTTTGACGGAGGAAAGCACTTGCTCCGACCAACTGGAAGTCCACTCACCGCTGCATGTATCCCGGTAAATGCACTCTCAGGTAGTCATGATCGTCGAGCCACAGTTCTTCTGGACTCCTCTTTGCTTCGTCCTCCTTCTCCCCGCTCCCTTCCAGGAGATTGCACTGCTCGAAAATGGTCTTTTCGCCATCGGAGGGTTCAGCTTTTGCAAGATAATCGCGGACACTGGTGACCCGCACAGATCTTTCCTTGTGAAACTTATTGTGCCGGTCAAAGTGCTTGGCCCCGGCCTCGAATATTAGCCCCGTCCGGTGGTCACTGGACTTTGAAGCCTGCAACTCCCGTTTACATTCTACCTCGTGGCTGGTAGGTGGCTCGCGCGGTAACGAAGCGGCAGCTTTGTCTACGATGTCAGATATGAGTACATTTGATACCTTCCTCGCCCCGCTAGAATTGCAAATGGCGTCGGTATTATCATCCTTATCGTCGATGACAGACGAGGAACACGACGTCGAAACGCCATCCTCCGGGGCGTCCTCCCCATTATTTCCGTCGTCGTCGCTGCAATCCAACGGCACTAGGCCCGACGCCTTCAGCGAGGAATACGTATCTTTCTCCTCCTTCACGTCGCCATCGTCGACGAGGAGGAGGTTGTCCTGCGATCCCCCCGCCCCCATGATCCCCGCGAGGGCGTCGGGGGCGTTCGGTTCGTCGTCGACGAGCGTTGCGATGGAGAAGAGGGACGAGTTGGCCCGTTTCAGGCACCGCCCGCCGGCGGGCTCCGCGACCGCGCGCTTCATATTAGCGGCTATACCTCAACGGGCAGCGGAGGGTTGATGTATGAGGTATGAGGGAGGGGCCCGGTCGTCATGGGCTTCGACAACACCGCGAGCGAGTTGAGGTGAAAAATGAAATTAAAGAGGGGAAGTGAGAAGGAGCCTCAAGTTGAAGGGGCAAATGTAGCTTCAGTTAGTCTTCATCTGAAGAAGGGCTAGGACAATCGTGAAGGGATAATAACAAGCAATGTGTAATGGATAAATTTAGTCGATGCCAAATCATTTACCGCTTTCGGTAGAAATATACTCACATCTACATAAAATAATAGTGGCACCCCCCGTGAAAGCTTCCGAATTCAGGTCACGTGATGATGGAGAAGGGAGGCCCCTGTCAGCCATGTTAGAGGTCTCTGAAGACCCCTGACAAAGCATTCAGCATCACCCATGGCAGTGTTGGGCAGCTTCTGGCAGCGCAGGATGGAGGAAACATCCCGGGAACCCTTCCTTCTGGGTGGATTCGATGTTTTCCACAACCAGTTTTTCTCGATTTTGAGGACATCTGGGCGCGCCACGCCCCCAAAAAGGCTAATGGAGGCCGACACACAGCAGAATGAGCATTGGACATCGCCCATGGCAGTGTTGGGCAGCTGTTGGCAGCGCAGGATGGAGGAAACATCTCTGGAACCCATCCATTCAGTCCGATTCGACGTTCCCCACAGGCAAATTTTTTCTCTCATCTCGATTTTGCTCCCCTCTGCCTCTGGGCGCGCCACGGCCCCTAAAAGGCACATGGGGGCCGAAACACAGCGGAATGAGCATTGGGCATCACCCATGGCAGTGTTGGGCAGCTCCTGGCAGCGCAGGATGGAGGAAACATCTCTGGAACCCATCCATCCAGTCCGTTTCGACGTTCCCCACAGCTCATTTTTCTCGATTTTGCTCCCCTCTGGGCGCGCCACGGCCCCTAAAAGGCACATGGGGGCCAAAACACAGCGGAATGAGCATATTGGGCATCACCCATGGCAGTGTTGGGCAGCTCCTGGCAGCGCAGGATGGAAGAAACAGCTCTGGAACCCATCCATCCAGTCCGTTTCGACGTTCCCCGCAGCCAATGTTTCTCTCGATTTTTTGGTCTCTCCCCTCTGGGCACGCCACGGCCCCTAAAGGGCAGATGGAGGCCGAAACACAGCAGAATGAGCATTGGGCATCACCAATTGCAGTGATGGGCAGCTTCTGGCAGCGCAGGATGGAGGAAACATCTCTGGAACCCATCCCTCCAGTCCGATTCGACGTTCCTACTAACCGGCCGCCTTAGCCTTAGCTGGCAACGTCCTTTTTTCCGATGTCTCCGAGAAGGGCCCAATGGACACTGGACGTGACATGTCGGGGACATGTCCAGGACGTGTCCTCGGGTTCACCCCAAAATTGCAAAACCTCCCGATGCAACCATTACACCGCTGAAAAGCACAAACGAACCGTGTTTGGT
>JALLAP010002430.1:0-10574 GCA_036939355.1 Thalassiosira profunda | reverse complement strand
CCGAATCGCGGCGCGAACGCTCGTGGCGGAGATGTCATCGTGGAAGCGAGCCGGCGGCGGCGGCCGCCGGATGCCAGGGATATGGTCGTCGGCGGGGATACCGCAGGCAGGTGCACGAGATGTGAACAGTCGGAGTTGAAAGTGATGGCGGCCGAGCTGGTCAGAGACGAGGCGCAATTGCTGCTGGCAAACGCCGAGCAAGATCGAGACTACTCGCAGCGCGCCGCGGAGGCATTGCAAGCCAAGTGTGATCAATCGGACGAGAAGGTTCGGCACTTGGAACTGAGAATGGAGGTGCTTCAGGCCAACCTTCGAGCCGCGCGTATGGAGGAGGCCGCTTCGGAAGCCGAGGTCCGTCGCCTCGAAAAGTTCCTGACGCTGGACCAGGCGAACGTTCGCTCGGAGTATGGCCGAGGCGTGGTAGAGAGAATGAAAGAGGAGTTGGACACAACAACTGCATGTCATGTCGCCGAAGCGCGTCGTCTCGAAACAAAGATTGCCGAGCTGACGACGGAAAGAGATGACGCCAAATCCAAACTGTCTGACGCAATGTCTCGATGCGATGTGCTCGACAAGGACGCGAAGTGTCTCAGAGCGACAAACGAAGACTTGGAACGTATCAAGAGAGAACTGGAGAAATCTGCTCAAGAACGAGCGACAGAATATGATAGGCTTGCCGCAGAGAAGCGCTCTCTCGAAGAGAGAATAGGGAGTCAGACGGAAAGAGATANCAGAATATGATAGGCTTGCCGCAGAGAAGCGCTCTCTCGAAGAGAGAATAGGGAGTCAGACGGAAAGAGATATGGCATCAAAAGAAAAAACCGAAGCCACGGAGGAGCCTAACTTGCAGTTGCAAAGCGCCAACAGCCGCATCTCCGCGCTTGAGGAGGCGATCCGGCAGAAGGACAAGGAAAACCAGCTTCTGAGGTGGAGGTCGAATGCATCGCTTCTTGGGAAAGAGACAGCAATTGCAAAAGCGAAACAGCTGCAGCAGGACAAGGAAGCAGATGCGCCAGAAGAGAACGCCGAAATCGACAAGCTGCGAAGGGAGAACGACATGCTCCGGCAACAGATGAAAGTAATGGTCCAAACGGAGGAGATTTTGCAACAAATGATGGCCAACGTTCAAACCGAGAAGGACGTGGCAATATCGCTGACGAGGAAGGAACTTGAGTTGAAGATTGATCATCTCCAAAGAGAAAAGACAGCCACGTCCGACAAGGTCCGCGCGCTGAAAAGGACGAAGGGCAAGTTGCGAAGCGAGCTAGCCACCAGGGCGTCCGAAGAAGAAGACTTGAGATGGAAGAATAGCGCCTTGCAGCAAAACATGGATCTGCGTCTGAAAGAGAAGGACTCGGTCATCCGGCGACTGCAAAAGGAGATTCGCAAGAAGGAAACGGAACAATCGTCGACCCAGTCCAAGTCGAACGGGCTGGAGGCCACGGTGGAGGAGCAATTTGTCGAACTGGAGCAAAAGGACTTGATGATATCAACCCTGCGCGAGGAAGAGTCTCGGCACAAGTCGGAGGTATCGATGATGCAAGCGAAGATCGACTCTCTGGAAGAGTGGCTGCGCGAGTCGATGAGCTTCCGGACCCCACCGGCGAGCCCACGGAAAAAGGCATCGTCCAACCCGCAGAGCCCGAATAGAAGCGTCCACAGCAATCCGCAGAGTCCGTCGAAGAGTGGCACATTTACGAGCTCAATTGATTTCTTTACATAAACGCATTGTTCATTCAATAGAAAGAAGCCTGTTCTCCAGCGTAGATCAGGGCAATAAGACCGTAGGTACCCATTCAGAAAAGCTCGATTGATTTCTTTACTGACTTGAGTACGCATTGTCCAACTCCTTCGTGCGTTCCAAAAACGGCCCACGCCTACATACGTACGAGCACGCACCTTCACTATCCAAACTGGTGACTTATGGCATCAGGATTTCGGATACAAAACGTCATCCCCACCTCCACGCACGAAGATCGGGCGCGGTGGCACAAACGTCAGTCCGATCCAAGCAGGTTGTCAGCTTGGAGGCAGCTCCGCTTCCTCGCGGTCGCTATGCACGCACACAAGTGCTCATAATTTCAGTTCCTTGATTTTTATCAACACCTCCAACAAAGATGGCAAGTTCCCTCCCTTTGGATCGTTGGTTGCGCTCGGCGTTCTGGGCGGTGGACAGCTTCGAAGGTTGCGGCGGAGGATCGAGCGCAGCGGCGAGCGGCGGTGCTCAGTGATGGCGTCTGCAGTGCCGAGTTCCTTTGCCTGTGTGTTGTGTGGCTTCTCTCCCCGCAACTTCGAAGAGACGTTCCCTTCAAACTGTTGAGCCGAACGGTTCGGCTACCCGGTTGTGTTTCATTGCAGCTCCTTGTTCCCTCTAGTCCATTCACTGACCTGCTTCCCTCCTCTTTTCCCTTGCCACCACAGATGAAGATTGCCGTCACCGCTGCCCTCGTGGCCTCCGCCGCCGCCTTCGTGCCCGCCCCCAGCGCGCGCGTGCCCACCAAGCTCAACTTCGAGTACGGCGAGTACGACGACAAGCTCTGGGACCAGGTCGCCAAGAAGGACGTGTACGACAAGTGGGACCCCTCGAGCCCCCGCTCCGGCAAGAACTTCAACCCCTTCGAGACCTACAAGGGCAACTCGCCCGATGCGTCCGGTATCTACCCCGGCGAGGTGAGTTGCGTCTAGAGGGTGGACACCGATGCAATTTTATGCAACTTGTCTCCTTCTCTTAGTATCTCACGTGTTTTTCGTCTCCCACCTCAGCCCCGCTACAAGGACCCCCAGCGTGGCGATGTTAACTTCCAGACCATGATGGAGGAGAAGGCCGATGCCGAGGCGCGTGAGGCCAACCCCAAGCCCGGATCCGAGAAGGGCTGCGCCGGCTGCAAGAACTAAGCGTTCTTGGCTCTGTTTTGCAACCGCATGTGCAAGATTGAGGGGCGTTTCGGGGCGACGATTAGAAGTCATCGTATGATGTTGTATGTACAAATACTACCGCACTCATCCCATCACTTAAATTAGCCACCGTCCATTACCTTAGACTTGCTGCTTCAACTTCTGCTCGCGCAGATTGTTGACACTGTTTCATGATACCGTCCTTCCCGTTCCGCGAGATTTCTCAACTGTCGAGTATCTTTGCCTGGACTGCAGGTTTTTGCCCCCACCCAACCAACCCGAGGCTTGATATCCTATGATGTCATTGGCAGTTAGGCGAGCCTCTGCTGCAGCTTGGCGTCGGTCATTCTAGAGAGAAAGGGGTTTGGCTCTGCTCCGGCAAAGCTCTGCCCCGGGGGTGCAATCCTGGTCATTCTCGTCAACCAAGAGGGAAGCGAAGTGCGTGGTACAACATCAACTGAGAGAGTGCGACTGGGACGATGCATGAGGCAATAAGTAGCCCTAAAGGCAACAGCAACAATTCTCCCTCTATCTACAACCCCTCCATCCCATCCTTCTTGTGCTAGCTCAGTGCTCAGCCTTCGCAAATAGGCTGTAGGAGTACTACGTAAGGTAAGTCACGTGAGAGCGGCTTGGGTTGTTCAGAGGCACAGCCAGCGAGATAAGAGTGCTCATTTTTTGCAATGACGGCGGTGCACGAGATCGCTACGATCCCCGAACTGCCGCACGATGAGCACGGAGCACGCCGCTAAACGCATCAGAGTCGGGGGCAATAGGGAGGTCGGCTGCGAGGACGGGAGCAGCGGTGGCGGCGGCGTATGCGACGGTAAACTGGGATTGATCCTGTCGTCCGAATCCGCTCTGTTTCTCGCGGTCGCTTCCTATTTGCCGTTCTGAGATGCGGTGGCGTTGGGTTCCGTCGACAAGGAGCGCCGCCGGGCCTACGTCGCCCATCAAAATGCCCTGCCGGAGCTCACGTTGGAATTGCTGCATCGGATGTGCGGATCGAACATTTGCAGGGATTGTGAAGCAACTTACGCGCCAGCTTCCCGGCGTGTTTGCAACTGCGTAGACAATCCGAATAGTCACGCAGGGGATCTTCCTGTAAACCATGACTTCGCAGAATGGGACCCTCGTTATCGCGATGATTATGAAGAGCTCCCCACATGGCAGAAAGTGGATGAACTGGATTTTTTTATCGAAGAACTTGTGGCCAACATGCGCCCTCACCTGAAGTTTACGGACGCCGTTGATCCCGCCAACATGCCTGAGGTGATTGGGAATCATCCCGGGGGAAAGTGGTGCATTTCTCATGCAATTCTCGAGCTTTACCCTCGACGTGCTGCCCTCGCCTTCAACCTTGCTCTGGTATCGCTTGCAGCCAGCGAGATGGCCACAGGCAATTTCAACTATTGCGTGGAAGCCTTTTGGGAATTGGTGACATTCGCTGGAACGGCTCTAGCTTTGAAGTATGCATCTGCCTCGCGGTCAGCAAAATGCATCCCTTTTCTGATGAGGCCTTTGGAGAGCTCTTGCGCGATGAAATCCTTCCTTCAGCTAACACTCGTTCCGTATTGGGAACTGCTCTGACCAGACGTCTGGTTCTCTGTGCGCCGTTTGGTGAGGAATGGCTGGACGGCGACGGTGAAATCGCCCTGCCTGGGGGTTTGGAATCCTATGATGTTGCTGCAGCAAAGAATTTGGTGAATGAGCTTTTTGAGCGGATAAGAGAGGAATGTAATGAGGCAACGGCCCGTGCGTCGATAAGAAAAGATGTCAAGTGGCCGGCCGCGTAGATAGTGGATTCAAGCTGTGAAATGGTTGCCTTTGAGTAGCATCAACATAGTTATCTGAGTTGGCACAATTACACACTACGCTCAAGCCCACTGCTCGCTACAACATCAATTATACCGGCCTCACGTCAACATTCCTCCGGCCCGTTTCATCTCGGCGTCCTTCCCCAGCAGCCTCCGTCCGGCCTTCCCTGGAAGCACCTTCCCAAACACGTGCTTCATCTCGTTCTTGAGCACCTTCCGCTTCCCCTCGACGCGGTTGAACTCCTGCTCGAAGGACCCGCAGCTGCTGCTGTCTCCGTCGCGTTCCGCCCCCTTCTCCAAGTTGGTCAGGTCACCGCACGAGGAGGGAGATGGCTTGGCGTTTGCGTCATCCTCAATGACGCTGCCGGGAGCTTGCAGAGCGTCGACGCTGGTGGACGCCGCAATTCCGTCCCATTCCAAATTCGCGCCACTGACCACCCCGCCCGACGCTATCGTTTCTGACAGCGCAATGCTTCCGAACATGCAAGCCGTGCCCCCGATCCCGGCTCCGCCCAGGCTGGACGAGCGCCGGTGCCGTATATTCTTCTTGCTCGGCTGCACCGGTCCTCGGTACTTCGACCGCGATAAGAGCGGGTCGTCTTTGTGATGCCGCGGGGGCATCGCGGAGGGTCGCAGGGGAGAACAGACCGAGCCGGCCACGGGTTGAGATTGTAGAATCTCCTCCTCCAATAGAGGATCAAATTCGTCGAACGTCGAGCTCCTCGATCGGTGGCTGGCCCTCCTTCCCGGGGTCAGCTTGGACGTGGATGCGCTCGTTTCCTCCGCAAGAGGGACGCTGGTATCGCCTGGCGAGGCTGCCGCGGGAGTCTCCACAAAAGACGCCGCCGGTTGGGCCATGCCAAAGACATTCATGCCCGAAAAAGACCCACCGTCGCTGCCACTCACAACCGAGCTCTCGCATCCTATTGAAGCCGGCATCCCAATCAAGCCAGAGAAGGGATCCACCGGTTCGTCCTCTGTAATATCTATCAAGTCTTCATGGGGCTTGACCGCCTGCTGCGCCCCCGGAGACGGCATCCTGTGCCGTGGAGGTGTCCGGGGAGGCATCGCCGAGGGCACCAGCCACGATCCCTGGATGCTGGAGCCACTGTCAAACTCGTTCCCATTGATGCTCCCCTGATCCATGGCCGTCCACCGCCGGCGATGGCCCATGCCGCCCAATCGCGCCTGGCTCCGTTCGTGATCGGCCGCGGCGCACAGCGGCGAGGGGACGAATCCCCCTCCCGCCGGCGGATACGATCCCTCCGACGACCCCCGCCCCATCGAGGGACGAGAGACCCTCCGTCGACCGTGCGCCCCGTGCTCGAAGAGGCGGTGCTCGAGCGAGCTGTCGATCGTCTCGAGCGCCTGCGAATTCTGGTCGACCGACCGTCCCACCGAGTGGCCGATCGAGGTGGCGGCCGTCGTGGCCGTGTCCTGGTGGTCCGGGCCGTCGTACTGATGGGCATACCGGCTCTTGAGGCGGACGCTCCGCTTCTTCCACAGTGCGGCCACGGCGGAGGTGACGCCGGACGTCGGGGCCATATTCCCCCTGGCCCCGGCCTGCTGCTGCTGCTTGCGGCTCCAGACCGTGTCGGAGAGGGAGGACACGTCGGACGCGTCGTCCGCGTCGCGGTCGGCCGTCGAGGCGATGATCCGCTCGAAGACTTCGTTCGAGGCGGTCAGCTCGATCCCNGTCCGCGTCGCGGTCGGCCGTCGAGGCGATGATCCGCTCGAAGACTTCGTTCGAGGCGGTCAGCTCGATCCCTTTCTTTCTGGTGAGGGTGGGAGAATTGACCTTGTCCTGCCGGAACAGCTCCATCGTATTCCCCAATTGTTGAACGTCGCGGCTCTCTTCGTTGTCATCTGGAAACCCAACGTGCCTTGCCTCTTTTTGCACAGCCCTGTCCAATGGCAATGGCGGCGCCCGACTTATCAACTGTTTCCTTTCCCCCTCGGCAATGGCCGGCGCTTTGTTCGCCATCCTGGGCGTCGGACTGGGATCGTATCCCCCCACATCCACCGTGTTGGCCCTCTGGTGTCCATTGTCACCGTTCTGTATTCTCCGAGTTCTCTCGCTTTCCATGAGGCCCATCCCACCCTGTTGAGATTGGGGCTGACCAGGGCTCAAATTGTAGGATGCCATTGTCACGGCGGCGTCGGCGGTTCCCAGCCGGGCTCTTTGTGGATGTGGACCGGCACCGAAAGAAAGCAGTGCATCGGCCGTGTCTAACCGAACCCTGGACGTGGCACCCTGTCCCTCTTGATATAAGCCCGGGTAGGCATCAAAGTTCGGAGGCAGAGAGTCCGTGGTGTGAGCCCGAGCTCTAGGTGCAGCTGGTACAGCAGAGGGTTGCGGCTGTTGCAAAAAATCTGGCAGCGGCTGCGGGGCCACGGGCAGCAGTTGTCGCGGCGGCGGCGACGCCCTCGGCGGCAAGGGCGGGCCGCCCACCGGCGCCGACGACCGCGGGGGCACGGGGCTCGCCATCGGCGGGGGCGGGGGGCTCGCCATCCGCGTTTGGTGCAGGGCCGGAGACTGCGGGCGAGTCCACATATCGAACAAATCCGCGCTGCCGCCGGCCGCCTCGCCGGCCGGGGGTGGCGGCGGCGCGGCCAGGGGATCCATCGCCAAAGGGTCGCGGGCGTGGGCGGGTCAAGTTCAGTGAATGACCCCTTCAATTCTGTGCCTCACGCCGTGCCACAACCCACAACCCACAACATGTGAGCGCTCCGGAGAAACGGTCGTGCCAAACCGCCGAGTTTTCGGCGGCTCAACAATGCATCCCCGCCTTGTGTATCGGCATCGGCCGCCAGTCTCCCAGCCTGCCGCCTCGTTGGGGGTCTACCTTGAGGGCTGGACTGGGCCGCCACGCCGCTGACCGACCGCTGATATAACTCTCACGGAAAAATTTCGTCGGTGGCGTTGCAAATACACTTTAGGACTCGCTTTATTTCTCCGCAAGAACATTCGCGTCCTACAGTCATTTTACGCGACCCAAGGTGGAGAGAGTGAAGAGCGAGAGAAGACGACTTGGAGAGCATTTGCTCCACCAGCTAGTCTGGCTAGGTCTAGATCAAAGGGCGAGAGTAAGATGCATGAGAGCGTGAAATTTGGGCGAAGTAGTGAATGAAGGCTGTCAATGGTCCACGATGGGCGAACTTACAAGTAACGACACAGATTCGGTACTAGTACTAGTACCAATGTGAACTTAATCAATGACTGATTTGGTCGAGATAGAGGACATGTAGCAATGGTATGCAACTCTTCTTTTACAATGCAATGGTGGATTCATTCCTCCTTCTTCTAACTCTTCACAGCTTTGATCCATCTACGCGTTTCTCTCATCAACTCGCGGGCCCTCGTCTCACCATATCGTTCTCTTAGCCGCTCAAAAACCTCATTCACCGCACTCTTTGCCACAGCAACGTCATACGGCTCCAAACCACCAGGCAGGGCGATATCACCGTCGCCGTCCAGCCATTCCTCACCAAACGGCGCACAGAGAACCAGACGTCTGGTCAGAGCAGTTCCCAATACGGAACGAGTGTTAGCTGAAGGAAGGATTTCATCGCGCAAGAGCTCTCCAAAGGCCTCATCAGAAAAGGGATGCATTTTGCTGACCGCGAGGCAGATGCATACTTCAAAGCTAGAGCCGTTCCAGCGAATGTCACCAATTCCCAAAAACGCTTCCTCGCAGAAGTAGAGCTCTCCTTCGACCATCTCGCTGGCTGCAAGCGACGCCAGAGCGAGGTTGAAGGCGAGGGCCGCACGACGAGGATAAAGTTTAAGAATTGCAGCAACTTCATCGTTCCCGACATGCCATTTTTCCCCGGGATGGTTCCCAATCAACTTATGCATGTTGTTGGGATCAGCGGCATCCGTAAGCTTCAAGCGAGAGCGCATGTTGCTCACAACTTCTTTGAGAAATGCGACCAGTTCCTCCACTTTTTCGCAAGTAGGGAGATCATAATAAGCATCGCGATAACGAGGGTCCACATCGACAAAGGGCATCAAATGAAAATCACGCCCGCCTCCACAGGTGCACCGATTCTGAGTTTCGCCGCACCCCTCGCAGAAGTGGTTTCCACCGCACATCCGATCCAGCACATTCAACGTGGGTTCCAACAGCGCATTCCGATGGGCGACATAGGCCCGGCGACGCTCCTTGTCGACGGATCCCAACGCCACCGCGTCTTGGCACGATAAATGGGAAGCAACCTCCAGAAACAGGGCCGATTCGGACGACAGGATCCGATTCAGCACGTTCAACGTGGGCTCCCACAGGGCATTCCGATGTGTGGCATATGCCCGTCGACGCTCCTTGTCCACGGATCCCAACGCCGCCGCATCTCGGCACGGCAAATAGGAAGCGACGGCAAGAAACAGGGCCGATTCGGAGGACAGGAGCGGGCCCAATTGAACGTCGTATTTGACACCGCCGCTACTGCTCCCGATCTCACCACCGACCTCCTTGTGACCGCCGACCCTAATCTGTTCCTCCGGGCTCATCTCTGCAGCTAGCAGTCTGGGAATCGTTGCGTCTCGTGCACCTCTGCACCTTGTCATTGCAAAAAATGAGCACATCTTGTCCTAAGTGAGTCGGTGCATTATGTGTCGGTAAATATCAATTTAAAAGCTAGCTGACATTGAGACAGTATTACAACTGGCGAAAGTTTTTTTGCATGTTGCATCTCCTCTTGCAGCCCTGCCTGCGCTTGACGCACCGAATCTTCCTCGCCTCGGGGAGGAACGACGGCGGCATACCACCCGCGCCGCACGAGCGCATCGATCGAAGGCGGGCAACCGGCTCGGTTTGCAGCTGTGGCCCTGACAACATCGATAGGAGGATCGGCGGCCACAGCTGAGGCCTCCGGCCGGGTCTGCACTGCACATAACACGTGCACCTGCGTGCACCTCAGACCAGCCCGTGCCCCACGCATCCTGGAAGGATCCACCGGCGCCATAATGCACGCCCCCTCCTCGCCCCGGCCCAACGGCGGCCCCCTCCCCCCTCCCGTCCCCGCCACCCGCCTCTCCGACATCCTCCCCCCCTCCCAAGCCGTGCAACTCCTCGGCGAGCAAACCACCCGAACAATCGTCCGCAACTATCTGCGATGCGGCTGCGCGCCGCTGCCGACCACCCCTCCATACCACCCGGGGCCGGAGGTGCACCCCCACGAACGGGCGAATGTCAGGTTGCCGCGGGAGGAGCGGCGGGTGCGCCACCGGCACCCCCTGGATCCGAAGGAGGGGGGCGAGGAAAAAGCCGAGATTGACCTGCTGCTGTGCGGGCTCTCCTACGATTTTGCAACCGGCGCGCCCGGCGGAGGGGAGGATGCATCGGGCGGAGGCGCAGGAGGAGGGGGAAAGGCAACCATGGAGGGGGTCCGGCAAAGGGTGGCCCGGGCGTGGGGCAAATTGGCCTTCGTCCCCGCGCCGGGGTACGAGCTCGATTTGACGTCCGAGTTTGACGAACCAAAAACAGAGCGGGGGAGCGTCGGCGGGGGCATACACACCCACACCCTCCGTGCCCCGGCCAGCCCCCAGCGGGGACGGAGCGCGAGCCAGTCCGATGCCGCCATGCCTTCCGTCGGATCTCCCGGAACGCCAACCAAAGCCGCGCCTCCCGTGTTCCCCGTCGAAGCCCTCTTCGCCCACTCCCTCCGACGGTGGCAGTCGGTCCACGGCCTCGACAAGTCGGCCTTTTTACGACGGGGAGTGCTCTTCCCGCCCACGGCCGTGCCCGACCGGGGCCCCAACGGCCACATGGCATTGATGGACTGCGTGTTTAACGCCTTAAGTTCGAGCCCGCCCGATCCGGGCGTGCTGGTGGACGAAGCGGTCGGGGCGGCGGCGGCATT
>JALLAP010002426.1:0-10028 GCA_036939355.1 Thalassiosira profunda | reverse complement strand
ATCACGGAGTGGAGCCACCTGGCCACATGTCGGTCACTTCCACGAAGCAGTTCAACTACGAACTCCATCTAGACCCACCGGCTGCTGATCCTCCGCTCGATGAGCAGTCGGATAACATCTCTGCTGATTCCTCCATCGACTTGGCGAAGGATGGATTGAAGGATGGATTGGACAATGAGTTCACGGCGTTTAACGGCGTTGTCGATTCCAGAACGCTGGGGCAGACGAAAGAGAGGAAGGAGATAGTGAGACGAGTGCTAAGACAGGTGAAGCGGGAATCAGATCGGCCTCTGGATCCATCCTCTGGCTCGTCCAGTAGCTCAGAGGCGAGTGGCCCGCAATGCTTTGAGCGAACGAGAGGAGCTGGAGACGGACACAAAGCCCAAAGAAGCAGCAGTGTCCCCAGAGATCGTACGGAAGCGCAGACGAGACGCAATTCACAGCGTTCTGCGCACACAGCACCGCCAAGACATCGCTCATCCTCTCAGACAAGAGCTCCAACGAGAGTCGACGAGCGAACAAATACCAACGTGAAGCCGCCACCGCAACGTATTCCAATGTCAAAGCCAGTGCCACCTCCTGCACCGGTTAGGGAGTACAAGAAGAAGATCAGCGACAGCTCCGAGGAGGGCGAGAAGGTATTCAACAAGTGCGATAGCAAGGGCCGGTGCATTCACCATCCCCACATTCAGTTGAGGAGGAAGCGACTGATTGGTGGGCGTGTGAAGGGGAAATGGAAAACGATCATGATGAATTGCACAGAATGGTGCGTTATGACTGCTTTAGATGCATCGTTCTTTGTTCTGGTTTCTCTGACCGGCGCGTGCTTCTATTCCCAACAGCTGCTACGAGGAGGTTCAACGACTGCGGACAAAGAATGCTCGTGTCAAGAAGCACCAGCTTGGTGCAGTGCCCAAACACGTCCGGGCTAAGAAAGAGCTTGGTTCGGCGCCCAAAAGAATGCCAAAGCTACCAAAAGCGCCACACTCTCCATACAAATGCGATACCAGTGCGACCGCTTCGATGACGTCCGCGTCGGGCTCGTCTGCCAAATCTTCGGAAGATCCACGCCATCCTCCTCCGATCGGCA
This sequence comes from Thalassiosira profunda, assembly GCA_036939355.1. Classification (NCBI taxonomy): domain Eukaryota; phylum Bacillariophyta; class Thalassiosirophyceae; order Thalassiosirales; family Thalassiosiraceae; genus Thalassiosira; species Thalassiosira profunda. The sequence goes on along the minus strand of JALLAP010002426.1, from coordinate 8,938 downwards.
TCCTGAAAAAGAAGCCACGGTACAGAGGAAACGATTCGGATCTCACATTCAGCTCCAACGAGTCGGAGTCGACGATGGAAATTTCCTATCCTGATACTGATGCGGACGAGTCGGATAGGACGGAGGGGTCGGAAAGGACAACCACTTTCTCCTACCTTTCGTCCCTGTCGGCGAGCGCTTCCTCGTCAGGATTCACTTCGGCCTACACATCCTCGTCTGGAGAGTCCTCGGCCGACTCGTTCGAGCGTAACAAAGGGCCAAAGGGAATCCTGCGGAGGAGAAAGAGCCAAGGGTCCTCTCCCGCATCCTCGAAAGGCAGCAGCAGGAGCAGTGGAGGCCGGGTGTGCTTCGCCGGGCGAGATTCGTACATCAACTTGGACGAGGTGCGGGAGTTCATGCGGGAGTTAGACCAAAGTCTTCAGGGCGATGAGATGATGTGATAGATCTTCGCTATGTAATGGTTCTGGGCATGCAGTGTCCTTGTGCTTTGTTCATACTCGTTCTACTCATCGCTGCGGAATCAAAAGTATCTCGCCAGATCCCTTCAACAAGTGGGAAACAACTGTACCTGTTGCATCTTCACCTAGAACACTAGCTCTGAGTCAAAAGAAAGGAAACCATTGGGGGCACCACGGTCACCGGGCAGATCAGTTTGAGACGGGGCATAGACTGCAAGATGGCGCGGTGCTGCTCCTGGAGATGCCCTGCTTTCACAAAGTCCTGCCGCACAGCGGCCTCAAACATGTCGTGTTCCAACGCACGGAGACTCTGTCGGCTACCCTCTAGGCGGTTGGCTATGTCCTGCACCACCCCAGCCGTGACGTAGTTCTCATTTGCAGCAGCAGCTTTCATTTGATTCTTCAGGAAGTTGATCGCTGCGTCCACCTGTGTCGACATCTTCTCCTNTTGCAGCAGCAGCTTTCATTTGATTCTTCAGGAAGTTGATCGCTGCGTCCACCTGTGTCGACATCTTCTCCTCTGCCTGGATAAAGCCAGCTTTCTTATAATCTCCGGACGCTGCTGCCGCCTCAGCCTTCTGCTCGGCATCGGAGCACATTGGATCTTCGCCAGGCCCTACAGACTCTTTGAAGTATCGCCCTCGCGCCTCGTCTCTCTCCTCGTCTAGAAGGTCCTCGCTGCTTGCAGCCCAGTGATCAAAGTCGTCGTTGAAGCCAAGGACTTTGCGCATTCCCAACTTCACGGCCGCTTCCTCGATCTGTCGAGGGACGATAACACATTCCACTTTGCCATCCTCGTCCTCCTGGAACGGCGGCTGGTAGTTGGTGAAATAATTGCCGTACCGCGCCTCCTCAACAAGATGGACAAATCTCGGATCACTGTCCCTCTTCTCGAGGGGGCTGTGCATGCCCTTGCACGCCTCAAAGGCGTGGGCGACAATTGAGCCCATGAAATGCAGGATCTCAGCCGCAACAATAGAGAACGCTTCACCGCTCAGCTTCACCACACCAGCGCGATACGCCAACAGTCGCACGATCTTGGTCCTTTCGGCAGCTCCAAGAACGTCGTCTTCCCCGCAATTGTCCGCAGGCCATTCGTATCCAAAGGACTTTGCAATGCAGTTGCCATGGCTTCCTCTGGCTACGCTGCAGACCCAGGGACTTTCGTCCTCCCCCAGCAGCGCATCCAACAGTTGCAGAGTTGTGGAGGTGATTTGGGGGTATGCCGCCCCGGGGCTTTGCGCTTTGTGAATGGCAATGTTGTGAGCTTTGGACAGCCTGGTGACCACGTGGCTCTCAATCACCGCAACCAGGTACGCAACGGAATCCCCCCGCAGGACGGCCTTGAACTTTTCCTCCTGTCCAATAATCCCTACATCAGGGCGCATCCGGGCCAGGAGCTCCGCCACCACTCGCCTCACCCCGTCTGCACCGCCCAGTACGTCCAACAGAAGATTCTCCGTCGACTTTTGATACTTCCGAACGTTGCGCAAGACCTTCGTGATAAACAACGTCTCTCGTTTGGTGGTGGAATTTTCACACTCGAGTTGGAAAAGGGGGAACAATTCTCTCCAGATTTCGTCCATCCCCATCGCGTCGCGTAGCGATGTGCAGGTTGCCTCGAGCGCGAGACATGAGGGAAGGATATCGTAGCCAATGCCGACGAGGCGGAGTATGCTCACCAAAACCTCCTGAGGCATCGTCGAGAGGGTTGCAGGAGGTTCGGTATCGTCCCTGTTTGCAATGACTGCCTCCCCATCGTTGGCGAGGACGACGCTCTCATTCTCCCCGAGGGGAAGAGGGTCGATTTGGGGAGCATCAGTGTCATTGACGCAGGCGGCGAGTCCTGGGGGAGGGGCGGTGTCAGAGGGCCCCGCCGGAGGGCCGGGATTGTCACCATTATTTGCAATGACAGGCTCGTTTTCCGCTGATTTCAGACGCTTCGCGGCAGGCTCAACGGCCGACGAAGTGGATTCGCCCCCCACGCTAGCGGCGTCTGCCTCTGCGATAGCCATTCTCAATAATTGGGCAGCGGTGGGGAGGCCGCGAGGAGAGGTTGGGCGGGCAGGAGGATTTGTTATGTCGAGAGGGCGGAGGGCGGGCCAGGAGTATTTCCTTCCCTTCCTCCTTCCTTCTGTCCCTCTCTCCGCCTCACTCTCCAGCGCTCGCTCCACACCTTCCTTCCCCCCCCGCCGCCCATACGGGGCTTCCTCGCCTCCGCTAGATGCCCCGGCCACGGGACAACCCCGCAGACGTCGTCTTCGGGGCGCCGAGTCGTCTGGAGGGGCGCTGAAATTTGTTCATGATTCGCTTGTGCGCAAGGATACTCCGTCAAGTTGTGAGGTGATAGAGCGTGTTGATGCGGCGTTGGTATTGTGATTTGTGCCCCTAAAATATGGCGGAAGCGTCAGACTCAACTCCATCGCCTGGGGGGCGTGATGTAAAAACAACGGAAAGCAATTCTGCCGACGGGGATATGGCTGGGGGCAAGATGGAGGATGCCTCGGCAACAGACAGAGATGTGGCGGATCTGCCCACTTGCAAATCTCGCAACCAGATCACTGAGTTGCAACTGTCGATGTTGGAGAAGAGCTTCCCCTTCTACCACGCCTGGCTGCCCGCCTCGATGGAAGGGTTAGAAAAGGAATATTACGACAGCCAAAGTGACACAGCTGATTGCAACAGCATCGTGGTCAAGGGCCTGCAATCCAATTTGGACGACAACGGACTGCGAGAGTTCTTCTCTCTCTTCGGGCCCGTTCTCAACGCAACGATATCTCGGGGTGTTGGGACTATTACGTTTGATGAGGGAAGCCAGGGCGTGACCAAGGTATTGGGGGCGCGGCCGGTCACCGTATACGGAGAAACCGTCGAGATAGAAATGCAACCTTCGGGGGATAAGAATGGACGTCGAAGGCAGAGGCAGCGGAGGGCGGCGCCGTTTCCCATCGTGGTGGCGCCCCCGAACTATGGACCGTTTCAACCAAGTTCTCATGCGAGGTCTTCGTGGGGGGATGCTGAGCGAAGCATGGCCAAACAATCCAATGGCGAGTCTGCAAACAAAACTGCCCAAGCTCTGGACGCCGGGCGAACAGAGGGAAACGGACTCGTATCTTCGGCACCGCCCGCGTTGCCCAGTCAGCAACGAAAGGCCTCCCTCCATTCACTGCTGTCCGAACCGTCGGGCAACTCGCTATTTGAGGACGTGGACTCGTCACTTGTGCTGGACGCGAGCAGGCGCCGAAATGGGCTACTCGACGCAGATGGAAACTGTACGAAGCGCTTTCACTGCGACAATGCCTTGGCAGCTTGGATTTGGCCAACGGACCAACCCGAGTCGGAATTGAGTTGTGCCCTCGCCCGGGGGCACGCAGCGAATGCAAAGCTGCCCCTACTGGCCACTGTATCCGGACTGCAGGCGGGTGATGAGGGGAGGAGCGATTCCGAGCAAACGTGGCCAGACACCAACCTGAATTTGCTCCACAAAGAGATTGAGGTGCCTGCAAAGCCCGATCAACCACCGAGCAAAATGTATCAAGCCCTGCACCCTTGCTTGGCGCCACTGATGTCCGTGTCAAAGTGCACTGCTCCAAGCCATGATGAAGCTGAGTCCTGCTCGTCTGTCGTGTCGGTGTTCGACGTAACAGCATCGTGTCGATCGCTGCATGAATTGCTTAGAACGGAGGACTTTTTTACGCAGCCCTTGTTTTCAGGAGTGAAAGGGCACGAACTTGGATCGTTTGTAGGCGATTCCTCAGAGTTCTCTGCACCCAACAGTTCGTCTCAATTGCCCTGGCTTCGCAGAAATGGAGAACGAGATGAGGGTCTTTGCTCCTGTCACAAGAATGATCGAAATGATGGACGGAGAAACAACCGTTATCAGCATTCCTCTTCTCAGCCAAACCTCATTGAGGAGGAGGCTAATGCCGAAAAAGATCGGCGTCTCGTTCACTTCTTAAGTGACCTGAACTTGCCGAAGATAGGAGAGGGAAGAGGAGCAGCCGCCCCACCACCCAACTTTTTACGCCGACGATCGTCGTGGAAGCGGTTCGAGGTGGGATCGTGTTACCGCGCAGATGTGGCTGACCTACGGATTCGATTCTTGGCGTTGNTGGAAGCGGTTCGAGGTGGGATCGTGTTACCGCGCAGATGTGGCTGACCTACGGATTCGATTCTTGGCGTTGCAACTGTTCCACGCAGTTAGCTTTTGCCACTCCAATGGGATAACTCTCGGCGAGATGCTTTATCCAAACAATATCTTTGTGCAAGAAGATGGATGGATTCGGTTGGCAGTGCCTGTTGCCCCGCAGAGACTGAAAAGGGAGGTTTCTGACGATGGCAATTGCAGACGAGATCTCTCTGAGGTGGACGTGTCGCCCTCCGAGGAGCATTCAAGGAGAGAGTGGCGCTCTATTTTCCAGCGTAACAATTCTTCTCCAACGAGATCTCCGAGATCAGAAGCTGAACGTCCAACGATTATTCCATATCCCGGCTACGGAGACACACCAACGGTACAGTGGGAAAGAGGGCAGCTCAGCAATCTATGCTACCTCATGATGTTGAATGCCGCGGCTGGACGCATTGTGGGAGATCATTCGAACCCTCCAATTTTGCCCTGGGTTACTTCATTTGCATCCGAGATAGCTGATTTAGAGGCGCAAGATGAAGCGTGGCGTGATCTATCCAAGTCGAGATTCAGACTGAAGAAAGGCGACGAGCAGCTGGATCAAACCTTTGCGCACGCCAATCCACCACACCACGTTCCAGAGAGCATTTGCGAGTTGACCTACACAATTTATCGCGCTCGCTGCCTCCCCCAAGACCATCTGAAGAGAGTTGTGCGAGGAGAGTTCAACCCTGGGGTAAGTGCACACGCTGCAATCGTGGTGCTGAAACTACTCTGTCTCGTCGACCCATTCCCAAACCTTCCTCCAGCATTATCCGAAGAGCATCCTGAAGATGTATGAGTGGACGCCAGACGAAGCCACAGTAGAGTTTTATTCCTCTGTTCGTCCCTGTATCTTCAAGTCAATGCATCGTGAAATGGACGACCTGGCCCTGCCAGATTGGTGCGGAGGCGATCCGGAAAGCTTCATTGAGTACCATCGACGTCTCTTGGAGAGTGAGCATGTCAGTCGACACCTTCATTTGTGGATCGACCTAAACTTTGGCGAGGCTCTGACTGGGAACAGGGCGATTGGGGAGAAGAATTTGCCTATTTCGACTGTGCGTTGGGCTGATGGAGGCAGCCGCCTGGATCAGTGCCAGGGCAAATGTCACTCTGTCTTTGCAGGCTCTTCCGTGGACGAACAGCAACGCTCAAAGCATCAGAGTCAGTTCGTTCAGCTCTTTCTGGGGCCTCACCCGAGAAGGCACTCTCTCAAATCGGCAATTCACTCCACATCACAGAAGCTCCGATCTGCCCTAACAAAGGAGAAGGGTGTGGTGAGGGATGAGCCCGAAGAATTGCCTTCCGATCCAAATCATCTCGATGATGTTCGTTTGAGAAAGCAGCGAGACCTATCAACGCTTGGGGCCATCCTGAAGGAATGTTACGTCAGCGCGCGTGTTATCCCTCCACCTACTGTCGACAAAGCAATCAGTGGACTGTTGGCGGNAGGAATGTTACGTCAGCGCGCGTGTTATCCCTCCACCTACTGTCGACAAAGCAATCAGTGGACTGTTGGCGGGCACTCTCGACATTCGACAATCGTTGAAGCGCCTCTCGAGGGGTGGAAAACCTTCCGAGGATCTGTTTCTGTTTCCTCAGCAGCTGAACGACGCCTACCAGATCCTGTTTCGCACGCAGAACTTGTCCTTTCAACGATGTCCAACCGGATTGGAACTCGTGGATGGCTCTGAAACTTCAGCAACCCCATCCACTCGATTGGAACAGGTCAGGAGGTTGATTCAGAACCCACACTGCCTGAAGGGTTTGCCGAGCACGAGTGTTGGGTTGATTTTGCCCACAGCGTTATCGCCGCTGCAGTCCATCGACGTCTTTGTCGAGAATTGCGCTCGTGCCTACTACCCTTTACTTGCGGAAAAGCTCAGGGCCTATCTGACGTGCTTGTCCACCATTATTCCAGGTATGTTGCCGCTGTTACCTTTTGCTACTATCGATCCGTCCTAACAGTCGGTTTCTGCTCGTTCCCTCAGCCGATCTTATTGCACCTCCATTGTTCAAGTTTATGGAGAAGGCGCTGGCATATGCAACAAACAATCCTCAGCGATGCGCTGTAGTGGTGGAGGAGCTGGGAAAGGTCTTTGTGGGACCATTGCTTCAATCTCTTTATCTTTCGTCATCTGGCGAGGCGTTCATTGATCGAGCGACCACTTTCATTGCACAACATGTATGTGCTCCATCGACGCCCAACCAATCGGATTCGGTGACGAGATTCTTGATTCTCTTCGTGACAGCGCTAGCCCGTGGCGATGTACTTGGCCCCGGGCTGTGTTGCAAATACATCGTGCCATTGCTGGTGAAGAGCATTGAACGATCTTCGCTTTCCAAGCACGAAAACACAACATGCGTGCAAGCTTTGACGGCTCTCCTGCCACTACTACCGGCCGATGCAATTCCCATACTGGTGTCCAAGCCAGTGCTTCGCCATTGCTCGCAGCTTTGCAAATCCGCTTCGTCCATAGACAAGGACGAGACAATTTGTTATCTCAAAGACTTGGTAGTTCTACTTCGGAGCTGTCTGACTCAAATGAATTCGGAGGACATAGCGAAATACTACCTTCGCTCCAACCCAGATGCAATGACGCGAATGTTCTCTGCGTCTTTTGCAATCGCCACGAACGAGGAGAATATACAGAGCGACGACAAAGCAAGCGCGGGGTTGATGGAGGAGACGAGCAATCTTGTGCACGATGTGATTGGTTATTCGGATGCACGTTTCTTCCCAGAGGTCTTCAACGCTGTGGAGAAGCTGTGCTATCAAGTGTTGAATGGCGCCCACTCATCAGACATCTTGGACCCTGATGCCGAGATTACGGTGCTGCCTGGTGTTGAGGAGGCCGTGATGATAGCAAAGAAAGCCGCGGACGTTTGTGGACGAGATCTGGTTAAAGCCCATTGCCCCTCTGCGGCTGCTGTCGAACTTCGCTCCTGGCTTGGCAAAGGACGTGGTATCGACGAACAGCAACGAGCTGCATCGCCTCCAGCCGCAGTCGAATCTAGCGTCGCGGCAGAAGACGCCCTGTCGAATACATCGTACAACGACTTGCACGAAGATGGCGACGGTATAATCCTCGAGATGCGAGAGCCCAAACGGCAAACCGAGCCTCTACCTGCCACAGCTGGAGATGAGTCTTCAGACGACGAGAATGGTAACAGGATGGAAGCATCTGCGTCAAGTCGCTTTCCAGAAACATCGCAATCTTTCGTGGGTTACGAAGACTATTCGAAGTCCAAACGCGACCTGGCTTGGGTTCTAGGGCTGCACAAGGAGGAGACTGACCACTGTCGGTACAAATGGCGCTGTCGCATGATGTTGACCACAGAGCTGAGTGACGAGAGCAACGCGGTCACAACGTGCATGGCGGTCAACCAATCCGAGAGTCTGTTGGCAACTGGGAACGATCGAGGCGAAGTCCTCTTGTATGACTTGAGACAGCACCCTCCCGTTTCAGGACAACGAAAGCAGTTCGGCCGAGCTGACAGCAATAGCGAGGGAGATCCATTGCCAATCAGACAAGCGGAGTTCTTTGACAGCGGCAGTTCGGTGCTAGTGTGCAATGGAGGGCTGCATTTGTACGACGCTGAGACCCAGGCAACGATCAGCTCTCTTTCACCAGAGAACGCAGTTTGTCACAACTCTGGTAAAGCTCGAGGAACGAGTTGGAAAGGCGAAAGCTTTGTTGGCTTTGCACTGTTGCCCATGGGGTCTGGGTCCGGAGAAATCCTTGGCGATTCGACAGGAGCATTTGCGGCCATCTCATCGAGTCATCTGTACACCATCGATGTGCGGTGCTCCGACACAGTTGTCGACTATCACAAATTGGTATGGGATGACAATACTCGCGATGGCAGCACCAGAAAGCCTGACCACATGTTTCGTAGACTTGCCTGGAATACTGCAACGAACTTGCCGAGAGAGGAGTTCTACGCCAAGAGGAGCCACCCTGGTCTCAGCGACGACAAAGCCTCGTTTGATCTCAAGTGTATCACGTCCCACTCAGACTGGATTTGTACCGGAAGCCACAGTGGGCATATCCACTGCTTTGATCGACGGCAGGGGACGCTGCTCCACTGCTGGAAAGGACATACCAAGTCCATCGAGTATTTGAGTGCAGTATCGAGGCACAGAATGCTTTCCGTCGGCGCTGGCAAGACTGCAGTGCTCTGGGATATGACGACAACGCCTCCAACGAAGATCAGTAGCATTTCCAATATTCCTGGAAAGCAGTCCACCATGAGCATAGCGTCGCATCAGTTCAGGAGCGGTGGGCTAGTCTCCATGCCAGGAGACGGC
>JALLAP010002424.1:0-10640 GCA_036939355.1 Thalassiosira profunda | reverse complement strand
TTGCGATTCAGCGTTCGACTGACTTTTGCTAGGTGCGCGCCTAACAAAAAAGTTGCGAAAAAATGTGCGGGGTAAATTTTTGCCTTTTTGGCGCGTCGCACGGCCTTTATCTGTTTTCCCCTCATGGCGACCCCTACCAACGGCAGCCGCAGCGCCAACACCCAACTGCCCAAAACAATCACTTCACGTCGGTGACATTGGACGTGCACCACGTTCCGATGGGCCACCCGTACGTTTGGACGACCTCGCACTCGCTGTCCCCTCTCACGCAGGCGTCCCCTCCCGCCGTGTAGCTGTCCACCGCAGCCTTGAGTTCGTCGCGGTCCGCGAAGCAGGGGCAGGGAGACGCCGACGAGGACGAACACCCCGACGACGGGGTCGTCGCTGCCACAGTGGCGGTGGCTTGGGCGGCGGCGCCGCGGGGCCCCAGGGCCAGGAGGGCGGTGTTAAGAAGGGTGGGCGTATGTATTCTGTAGTTCCTCGCATAGATAGGCCTCCTCGTACCCCGTACGTACCCGCCCTCCCCTACTTAACTTATGCGGTACCAGGGCTTCTTACTTCTTAGTAGGGAGTAGCTAAAGACTAGGTGGGCGCAGCTCCTCCCGATGCCGGCGGGCCACGGGCGGCGGGCGGCGTTTGGTCTGCATGCAAGGAGGGAGGAGGTGGAGCCGGAGCAGGTCAGCAGAAAGATTTTTGGGCCGCAAAAGATCCTCTTCCGACGTAGAGTCTACGTAGGAATCATTACTTTGGGCTTCCAGAAGCAGCTGCCGGAGACAAATCGACGCGCCGAGCAGATTTTTTGCAAGATGGCCAACCGAAGGAGGTGATGGCCATCAGCCACTTCTCATAAATTTGCCATCGACCCATCACCACCCATCATCGCCTCACTGACAATGAAGCTCGCCCTCCTCGCTGCCCTCTCCTCCCCGGCCGCCTTCGCCTTCGCCCCCGCCCGCCTCCCCTCGAACCGCGCCTCTCCCCTCATGGTATCGAACGCTCCCAAGAAGAAGGCCCGTGCCGCCGACCTCGCCGCGGACTTCGGGGCCGTCTCTCCAGAGGACGTGGTGGGAGAAGGCAGCAAGGGAGGGGCCAAGGCGGGCCAGGCCGAGGTGGTGCTGGTGGGGTGCGGGCGCCCAACCATGGAATAAAAGTTTCCCGCCAAAAAGAAAAAGTCATTTTGGGGATCTGGACCCTCAGGGGCTGTATTTGCGCTCGCAAAACAACACAAAACAAACAAAAAATGACGAATATCGGGATTCTCGAGAAGTCGATCGCCAACGGGGATTTTTGAGAACCGCTCAAACACATTCTCCGTTTTCCCAAACACAAATAAATTGCAAGTACGTCACTCGAACTGACACACGCGGTGGGAAGTTCAAAAGTTGTGTTCGGTCAAACACATTTGTGTTTGGCGAAACACATTTTTCTCGCCTCTCTTCGGTCGGCAGTTGAATTTGTAGGTACTGCAGAAATTAATAAATTGTCGGACTTGAGTACCGAACATTTTTTGGTCCGAGAAGTTTCCCACATGATAAAGCACTGTGTCGCCGGAGGTGGCCAAGCGCAAATACTGAAAAACAAACACATTTTTTTGGTTTCGTTGGCGAAGGTGCCAAAAAATGTGTTTGGATTTTGTTTGTTTGAGGGAGCGCAAATACACCGCCTCAGACCCTCACCTAAGATCCGGTCGGAAATTCTTCTCATGTCAGTCCCTTGCTCACATATGAAAGATCACACATGTGAAATAAGATATTTGTCCACCAATACGGCGTTGAGATAGATGGAATGCTACCCTGCCAAGAAACGGTGGCGTTGGGGGCATGCCCTTTGTTCGAGGCGGGATTTGGCGTCCTCGGGAGCGAGGGGGACGAGGCGCAGAGTAGTCGACGTCTTGCTGATCGAGGGCAAGTTGTTGTTGCTGATGTGCGCCGCCATCAGGGGCCGTCCGCCCACGCATCTCCGCGCTTTGGTTTGGCTTGTGTGAAATTTTCACACTACGACCACCTCACCACCGGCCCAAGCTGATTTTTGACGCCACCCGCTACTGAATTCGTACCATTAGTCACGTCGTGACGGCCCGTACATCACGCCACGGGAATCTGTCACGCCGGCGGCCGCCCGCCCACAGGCCGCGGCCGTCCCAACCAGGGAGCCGCTACAACATGCACGCCGCCCATCCGCCAGCCTTGTACATCAGCCCCCTCCGGTCCTTTCCTCCCCTCCGCTAAAAGCCTCGCTCAACCTCAGATCCCCCGCCCTCAAGGCGACCTCCGGCGCCGCGTCGCCAGCGCCCCCCCCCCCCGGACAGAAGTCCATAAATACCTCTAGATCGGCGCTGTTGACGGTCTGGGCGGAGTAGACGCTCGCCCCACCCGGCAANGGATTTTCGCCAGAATCCTCGGCCAGTTCGGCCGGCCGCTGCAAACCGGCGACACAGCGCTCCACGCCGGCCGCCGCCCGTTCACCCAGCGATAGACAAGTATGTTGGCGAGGTCGACCTAGGTTATAGTGCGTTGGGGCCGCCACGTTGGGGCCGTTGGGTTGCAATTGGCCGGCGCCGGTAGGGTGTGAGCACCAAATCGGGGAGGGCGAATAAAAAGAGAGGCGGTGGGCAGGGAAGGGTTATGGAAAATAAAACCTCCTTGTCGGCAAACCAGACCGATTTGCTGACAGCCGGCAAAATTGCCAACAACCGGCAAATTTCGTCTGCCGGCGTCCGTTTTTATGAATTCCTCCAGCGGAATTTTTCTTTCTCGCGTATCCTTTGGTTTGGCCGTTTAGGTAGGTACTATCTACTAAATGACACTTTCTCAGACAGCAGTTTGCCACATCACGCAATAGGTTATGAGTCAAAATATCTGCTTCAAACAGTCTGTATGTTAGTAATGGACCCTAACTTCCAACACACCCATTTTAATTGGATTTGCATTGTCCTCGCCTCATAATAGCATCAATAGCATCAGCTGGTTCTCTATGGTACTTGGTCTTCAACCATTTCACTCTTTCGTCACAGGAGACAAGTCCTTTCCACGCACAAACCCCACACCATTGGCTTAATACCTCAGCTGAAATCTGGAATTCAGTCGTCCAATTAATTCCCTGCTGAAACTGGCATGCCCTTTCCCTGTTCCGGATGGTACCGAAGTGGTTCCCAACAAAGTGAGGAAATTTCTTATCATATCTCCAATAATGATAGTTGCCGCCGTGGTGTAAAATATGTCGCACAGCCCGATAACGTTTGTCAGGTACCTCGGAGCAAAGAACATAGGCACAAAGTTCTGGGTGTGAGAGGCAGACACTCTGCAGGATAAGCTGGTCGTCCACCAAAAGCATGTTGTATTCCAAGAAGCGATCAACCATGTCTAAGAAATGTTCATAAAAAGTTATCCATGTGTCCGCAAAGGCCACGGCATGCATCCCACTGTGATAAAAGTTTGTCATATACTTTTGCTTGTTATCGAAGAAATCCACTTCAGGAGGGTGAGGGATCCGAAATGCCATCTGCATCATTTCGTGAGGTGGGACTACTTCCCTGTGCAATATCAGTGTTTTGCCTCGATACAATCCCTCCCGATCGCCGCCGATGTCAGACCACAAAAACAGATCACTCTCGAAAAAGTTGAAACCTATGGCCTGGGACACCCACCATGATTTGGCGAGCCATATCCAAAACAGTTGGTATGATTGATGTTTGTCTTTTTCAATGTCGCGTTCAAGTTGATCAATCCAAAACTCCGTCGGGTACAGGTTGCCAATTGGAATGTCGGTGACGTTCATCATGATTACAACTGTTCGATCAAAGGCGTGCCTCCTGAGGTGCTTTATCAGAGCAAACATATCCCAGCTTGTAAAGATAACCATGTTGTCGCGGAGACTCAACAAGTTTTTCATCCAATCGTCATAATTTTTGGAGCTGTGCTTGGATGGGATGCGAAAGTACGCGCTGACGATGGTGTTTTGGGACATAGTCATATTGGAGGCCAGGCGGCATATGTCCGTTTTTTTGAATGGCGGAGGTTTGTTCTGGAGCGACTTGGCTAAGCGGAGATGAATTTTTTTCCCATTGGCAAGGTGATAGAGGAGCAGTGATTCGTTTTTTTCATTGGCGGTGTTGTTTGATGCTGGTTCAATTGTCTCATTACTTTCAGCGAGGCGAAAGATGTCTTTCGCATCAGGGAAAATTCGTAACGCCATCGAGGCCCGGCTTGCGCTGGTAAAGGACCACCCCAGCAGCAGCAGCAGCAGCAGCCGGTTAGCCCCCCTTCGGAGGCATATGGCATCGACGTCCCACATGGTTAAAAGTCCAGGTTGTTTAAATACTTAGGTATGTTGTATGGTTGTACGGCTTGCCCAGCAGACATCAGCAGACACAGCTGGATCCTACTACTTATCACTGGGACAGGCTACGTTGGACACTGGCTTCCTGGACAGGCTGGACAGTCCCTTAAATTAAACCCTTTCCTGCCTTATTAGACAGAAAGTCCGGATTTCTACGTAGGAATAGTACCAGACCGAGATTTTGTATTGGGCCTTTAGCCATACTGGAAAATGAAAGTCTCTTCATCCGACGGTCGATATAATCGTAATGTACGCCTTTTTTAGGGTCAAATTGATACTTTGAACATTTTTATAGCACTAGTAGAAGCCGGTGTACCTGGTGGTCGCCAAAAATCTGTGCCGGTATGAATTCTACCGGAGGAGCTCGCCAATAGCTGGGACGAAGGTGTGACATAAAAGTGGGACATGTGAGTCCCATGTCCGTGCTTGGCCTAAGTTGCTAATTTAGACTGTAATTCTGACTGCCATGTCGAGCCTCCCGCCGGAAGAGGGATTCTCGTAAAAGGCTAAGAGTGTGAGGTTGCTGGGCGTGCTGGTGTTGGAGTATTAATAGGCCACATTCCAAAGCCAAAGGGCTTGGACGGTTCCGTGAGCGAGGCCGATGTCATCGAGGTCCTTGTTTCGGAAGTGGTTGAGCAGCTCCGTTTCGGCCGCCCCCGCGGTGGAGCGTTAAGGAAAGACTTACAACAATTGCAGCACCACGATGCGGAATCAACCCCGCGCCTCGGCGGCACAAACCGCCAGCGTCGACCACCGGGACATGATGACCTTCCTCCCAGCGACGGGCTCCTCAGAGGGCGCTCCCGCGGCGGACGCAAAGGCCCCGGCCTCGCAAGGCATGCCCACAAATGATCATCCCCGGCAGAGGGCGCCTGCGCCGCGATAGGCTCGGCCTGCGCGGCCGCTCCCTCTGATAACAACACGGCGGGCAGCCTCTCGATGAATATTCCCACCCCCCTCCTACACTCGACCGTCCCCGACCCCCTATTGAGGGCGGCGCTGGACCGGGGCGAGTCCTCGTCCGCCTTCAACGCGTTGGGTCGGGTGACATTTTGCAAGTCTCTCAAAAAAAATGTATGTAGCTAAATTTACGTACCGTATGTACATACGAGACCATTGGTGAGTCCAGCCACAACGCAATGCGGCCGTGAAATGTCGAATGCGTCGTCTTGCAACCCCTTGAAGGCATAGCCGTACGTTAGGCACCATGTTACGCCGTCGCTACCTTACCCTCTATTATTTGTTAACCATTCTTCCAATGGCCTTATTATGCAATTTTTTGTTTGCATTTAAGATCTTTGAGTCAGATGAACCTAAAAAAATAGCAGGGGCGGACGACATTGTTTCAGCCAAGATCGCCGCAAAATGGGATAAGGCGGAAGATACTTTCCCCAAAGGCGGTGCTTGGCACCAGCACCCACTTGTTGTGTCAACATATAAGGAAAGGCTTGCAGGGGGAGATGAAAGCATGGTGTCGCACATTATGAAACTGTATGGCAAAAAAGAAAAGTGTTTATCAATTGGGTGTGGTGATGGTGGTATTGAAATAGAAATGGTAGGCGGCGGGCTTTGTAATGAGATGAAAGGTGTGGACCTGTCTCCGGTTCGGATAGAAAAGGCTAACGCCAAGATACCTCAATCTTTGATAGGCAAGATTGAGTTCAAAGTCGAAAATGCTGAAAGACAAACTGTTACGAATGAATATGACTTAGTTCTCTTTACTCATTCACTTCACCACATCTTTGATCTGGAAGTAATGATAACCTCAGTCAAAAACATGATGAAGGAGTCTGGAGTACTAGTTCTAGAGGAATATGTCGGGCGTATCCGCTGGCAGTTCCCTCGCGAACAGCTTATGCTTATGGGAACTTTCCTCGCTTCTGTGGAAGAAAAGTACCCCCACAGGGCACCTTCCCTTCGTGAAAATCCTCTATGGAATGGACGGGTTTTCACCCCCCCTGATGCTGCAGCAGTAAAGCGGGACGATCCCAGTGAGACATTGTACAGCAGTGAGATCATTCCTGTGTTGTCGAAACACATGGTCCTTGCTGAGAGTCATTCTCTCGGAGGCAACTTCTTCCAGTGGATGTTTCACAATGCCTACAATTCCCTTCAGGATGGGGAAGGGCATGACATTGTTGACTCTATGTTAGAGGCTGAAATGGCAGCGATCAACAGTGGTGAACTGCAGAGTGATTATGTTTTCCAGGTGTGGAGAAAAATCCCAAATTGCATTGGTTGCGTCATTTATTGAACACTAATTGCCTCTACTGATGCAGCAATCATTTAATTCATCAGTAGTACCATTTTTTTTCACCGGAACCTCCGCATCCTCAGGCAGTGAAATTTTGCAGCCAGTCGCGGCCGCCTCTTCGAGGGAGGCAATGCGCGCCGGGACCTTCACCCGCCGGTTGGCGGGTGTCACGCTGTCCTTCGACTCGGGCTTCCCGTCCTCGCCCTCCGCCGGCTTCGTCCCGGTGCGCTTCGGCTGGACCCTCCACTCCACTCCCTCCCTTGACGGCTTCTTCCTTGAGCGCAGCAATACGAGCGGTGCTTCAACTTCTTCGGGCGGTTCGTCGCTTGCGGCTTCCGCCCAGCACCGCCGCCGGTGGCGCCCGGCCCGGGGCGGTCGAGCAGCCCCAGTGTAACAACGTCCTATGCCCCGTGACACTGTCTATGACGGAAGGAGCGAATTCGCTTGGAAGGGGGTATGTACACACGGTTCTTTCATGAATTTTGGTCGACAATGGAGCGGAGGTAGAAGAGGACGCGGTTCATGCCCGGCAACGCCGTATGCGTGGCAGGGGGGATCTCCGGGCACTCCAGTTCTACTGCAAGTGTGGCTCCTATCTGGCAATTCTGTCCAAGATATGAATTAGTTGCTCACATAAAGTAATAGAAGAGGCGAGCCGGGCATCAATTGCTCCGTAGGTATGTACCATTCGTTTGCTACGTTTCGCAGTATGATTTTTACCAGAGCAGATAGACCCCTCGACCGACACATCGTTGGAAAGCTCTCATCAAGGCGAGTCTATTGATGCAGTGTTTGGGTCTGTAAAGCTTTTGGTTTGCAAGTAGTGAAGGCCTGAAAGTTGCATTTGTGAGGAGAGGACAGACACTTTCCAGGCCGAAGCTTGCAATCAACGCTCCGCGTAACGTAGAGCAAGAAAAATATTTCGCGATTTTGTATCTACATACGTGTCTCTGGTACAAAAACGACGACGGCGGCAAATTTGGCGATGATGCTCTGCGTAGAATGGACCTGACCAATTCGACAAGATTTCACGAGATAAAATCTAGTGCCTTCCCAATCATAGAAAGTCACCCTTCTGAGTGCAGATTCGGATAGATCTCATCATCCTTAATACTTTTGCAACTTGAAAATTTTTCTACCTCCGATTTTTGACCAAGATATGGCCAATTTTCGGTCGCCGATTTCGGCTGCCTCTGGATCACCACCTGATAATTTTCGACACTAACAAGCTACTAGTAGTTGTCGAAATAAATGTTTGTTAGGCGAAGCAAGGGCGTTTCAATTACGGAGCGTATATAAGGCTATAATAGGGCTATAATGCTTCAAAATACACCGTTTTTGGCCGCTTTACCTCGCGGTTGTAACGAGCTAAGCGAAACAAAAGTCCAAAAAGAGTTGCAATTTGCCGAAATTTTGATCTCGTTATAACTTGCAGAGAGGCTGCTAGATGAGCGCGCCCATTTGGCGGATTGGGGACCAATATGCTATTATGAGAGAGTATGATAGTGGTAAAGTTCTCTTTTTATTGCATTTTTGGACAGCTCTCGCCCAGCCCGAAAAATTTGGTGTGTCAAACTTGATATAACTCCAAGTTTTGAGTGAGAAAATAAATGTTGAAGGTTTACTAGCAGTCACCTAGGTGAAAGCCGAGTTTCTGCCCAGACCCCTGTCGAAATTTTTGTCTGGTGTCGAAAATAGTCAGGTCCATTCTAGGCCAGTCGATTTCAACGTAGAGCACACCTGCTCTATGTTGGCCAACATAGAGCAACCTCCGAAAAATCGTTGGTAGATCTTATTTTTGTACTAATTCCGTCATACGTAAAAACGCGTCGCGAAACACATGGACAAATTCTAGCCGGACAACCGGAATTTCATACCAACATAGAACATAGGAATTAGTACTTTTTTACTGCCATAATGATTCCTATGTAGGTGTACATGGACATTTTTGATCGGCAGCGTGTACTGCGTGCGCTTGATAACTTTGTTGAGCTCCCGCATGTCGGAAACCCATCGAACGCGCCCATCCTTCATCATTCTAAGCTCACCCACACCGCAAGAGCAAGGAATGCGTTTACAAGAGGCTCTTTCGGGTTGCCGTACACATTTTTCATCGTCACGAATTCCCCGGTCTGGTCCGATTTTGTTGAATCAGGTAGAAACTCAATGGAATCGGATACGCCCCGCTTCATGTTGTGGAAGGCAATCGGTCGACATTGATCGACCGCGCCATCAAGTTCCACTGCAACATTGTAAAGGTCCACACATAAACGTTGTTCTCTTCCAACGCCCATTTGAGAATGAGCTTCAGCAGCTTGATGTGATCGGATCGGCGTCGTTCTCCTCCACTCGCCCATCCGCCTTTGCCTCCGCATACTCCTTTTTGTACGATGCTTTGAAGATGTCCATCTGGTGGAAGAAAGCGGTGGGCAGCAACTCTCCCGCCATTTCAGCGCCCCACTTGATGGCATCCCCGTATTTGCGCAGGTCCGGCGGACTCTTGAGAATGGCATTGCCCTCGTCGTCCCATTTCTTGACCTTGGTCGACGAGAGGAACGCCTTGAACAGATCGACCCAGAAGCCGCTGTATTTGAGATCGCGCAGGTGCCCGAAATAATAATTGCTAGCCGTTGCAATTTCCTCCTCTGACAAGGCGCGGGATCCCTGCTCGTAGTACTGTTGGTACTCCTCTTTACTCTGCAACCAGAGGAGGTAGCGCTTGATGCGATTGCGATAGTCACGGCGGCAGCGATCCTTCATCGACTTCGACTCTGTCGTTGCGATGGCAGCGGCGTCGGCGTCATTCAACGTGACATCGGTTGCGATCGTGGGCGCGGTATCGTTCGTCTGGCGGTCGCAGGGGAGAATGCGCCAGCCTCCGCTGCCGTTGCCGCGAGCCATGGTGCTGGTGTATCCGTGGGAGGGGTAATATTGGCGTCCGCCGCTTGATGGCTACTGCGCGAGTTTGTTCTGATCTTGTGATGGCTCGAGCGAGAGAGAGGCTGGTTCGAGGGTGGAGGAGCGTGGGCAGCTTTGACCTGACAAAAACATTGTACTAATTCCTACGTACAAATTAAAAAGCCCACTGTACTACTCATGAGACGTTGGTACCTATTTATCAACGTTCTCGTCTGAGGAGCCCAACCTAACTTGCAGCCGAGCTACCGGCACCCGCGGTTAGCGTCGACCGGCCTAGTACCCGGTTGATCTGACCGCACCTACGTCCAGCGACCACCCTAAGAGAAATAGTCGTAAGTTAAACGGCGGCGATCGGGCAGCCGCGGGCCCAGCACGGCCGCCGGGCCTACTACTGCAGCGCCCCCATGGCGATCGCAAAAAACTAGCGCGAAAATGTCCTTTTCCACTATGGTTCGACTTCACCCTTGGAGCGGCGGCGTGGCCGTCCCCTAGGGGCCGAGACCGACTTGGCCAGCCCCCTGTGCATCGACTGGCCGGGCATCGAACCACCCAACCTACCTGCCATCAACCCCGCCACGCCCCGCCCTATCTCCCGCTGCAAATGCGGTTGTCAACGGACGAGTACAGCCGACAGACGACCTCGGCCATGTGGTGCATCGCCGACGCCCGCCCCTGTCCCGCCCCCCTCACCACGGTTTGGGCGCAGCCGGAAGCGTGGTACCCGAGCCTGGAGAAGAAGATTTGACCGCTGCAACGAGAACTTGCGATGGCACGACCCCTCCACCCCTCTTGCCGACTGTATCGCCTCAACCGAAGCGGCGATTGACGAGGGATGGAGAGCGTTCACTGAGGAAGTGCACAACTTGTGCACACAGCCGATCGAGGATTTCGACCACGAATTCCTAGTGCGCCGTCAGGAGACACTTGATGATGCGCTTGGTGCATTCGAGGTTGAGGAGGAGCGATACCGCACAGTGGAGTGCGCCTGGGCCAACGCTCGGGACACATCATTGGACGAGGAGCAAATCTACATTCTTGCGTTGGCAGCTTCTTTGGTGCCCGACGACGCAGCAGCAACAACACCCGACGAACACGTGCTTGAGCCCAATGCCCAAGGCAGTGACGCCAA
>JALLAP010002418.1:0-10503 GCA_036939355.1 Thalassiosira profunda | reverse complement strand
TGACTGGGTCTCGAGCGGCACTAGTATCGTACTGCAATGTCCGCGTGTGAATGAGGGGGGCGCATCCGGAAAATTTCGACCAGCCTCCACCCTCCACCCTCCACCCTCAACGAACAGCCACACGGCCACGCCGACCCATGGCGGCCGCCTCCTCCGCCCACTAGCCGCCGCGCCCTACATCCCACAGCGGCCACGCAAAGCGCTGCGCCGGAGACGCCAGCGGTCGAGTGGAATTGCAATACAATAGAAAGAGATGAAGCGACGGCGGACCCTCGCCGCGGCCGCGGCGACCCTGACCCTCGCCGCCCCCGCCGCGGCCTCGGTCCGGGGAGGGAGCGGCCTCCATCGAAGCGGCCGCCCCAACCTCGCCAGGAACGGCGCGGGCATCCCCGGCGGGAAGCGGACGAAGGACACGGCGCCGCGCCGGCCCCCCGTCCGGGACGCCCAGCAGACGGAGCGGATACGGAAGTGGCGGCGGGCCGAGCTGGACGAGCTGCTGCGCGCAGCGCCCTCCTCGCGACGGGAGACGGTCACAGACGGGCTGGAGGGCGAGGGGAGAGGGCGAGAGGAGGAGGAACGAAGGCTGTACGCGCACCATCACAAGAAGAAGAACGCGTATCATGCCGGGCACGTCGCGAGGGCGGACGATCCCCTCCACATTCAGCCGGGCCCGTCCAGCCCGGGGGATGGATCGAACAGTGGGGGAGGAGCGGGGGGATCGATGGCCGACAGCGTCTCCGCGGCCTTTGGCTCCTCCGCGCCCGCCAGCTCCAGTGGCAACAGTGCGGGGAGCGCGGGGAACGGTTCGGGCGGCGGGGGCGGTCCCGCGGTCGCCCACGCGGCCGCCGCGCACACCAAATCGCAGGACCCGCCTCCCTCCACCCACGCGCAAGCCAACCCCTACTACCCCCTCTTCACCGCCGACCATTCCGTGGGCACCTGCACCGCCAACGGGAACGAGCCGCCGCAATTCCGCTCCCCGGACCGAGCATCCAACTTTCTGTTCCCCACGCTGGAGGCCTGCTGCGAGGCGTGGTACTACGATGCGGAGGGGTGCCAAGCGGGGTTTGCCGAACCCGTGGGAGGAGGCCAATTGCTCAAGCGGAATTGGGTGACGGGGGCTCCGGCCGATGGTGCGGGAGGGGCGGGGATGGTGGCTAATAGCTCTCCGAGGTTCTCCGGCGGCAGCGGAG
The DNA here is from genome assembly GCA_036939355.1 of Thalassiosira profunda. Lineage (NCBI taxonomy): Eukaryota > Bacillariophyta > Thalassiosirophyceae > Thalassiosirales > Thalassiosiraceae > Thalassiosira > Thalassiosira profunda. The sequence continues at coordinate 9,310 of JALLAP010002418.1, read as the reverse complement.
GAATGGCGCGCCGGTACTACCCCTCCTTCGCCCTCCCCCAATACGCGGACGGGGTGTGCCTCAACGACGGGAACGAGCCCGCGGGGTACACCGCCAAGGCCGACCACTACCTCTTCGACGACGTCTTCGCGTGCTGCGACGCGTGGTTTTTGGACGCCGAGGTGTGCGTGGGCGATTCGGCGGCGGCGGCGAGAATGTTGCCGAGTCCCGGTCCCCCGAGCGGGCAGGGGTATTCGGGCCATGGTTCGGGCGGCGGCGACCAGGGGCCGCAGCCGATGAACGGAGGCAATGGTGGAACGAGTGGAGGCGGCAGCGATGGCAGTCCGGCGCCGACCCCGTTCGAGGACACCCCCTATCCCACCTGGGAGGACGACGACTTCGAAACCACCACCACGACCACCACGACCCACGCCGACCCCGGTCCGTCGGCCCTCGACGCCCTCGGTCCCGCCGTCGACGCCCCCTCCCCCGCCTCTTCCCTAGAGCCTTCCTACCTCTTCTTCGACTCGTTCGAGTCCGGCGACTTCGGGGCGCACGACTGGGTCCTCCCCCCGAGCGGGGCGGACAAGTGGGAGGCCGACCGGACGGCCCTTGCCTATGATGGGGAGTTTGCCGCCCGCCCCGGGGTATTGTCCGTGCCTGGAACCAGCTCCAATCTGACCATCAGCCTCGAGGACCTTGGTGTAAGCAACGGCGGATTACTGAGCTTTGCCGTCCACGCCGCCGTGGAGCTTCCCTACGACGCATTGGTCTTTGCCATCCACGACCAGGTCATCCGCACGTTTCGGGAGGTCACCGGCGATCCCGGCGAGTGGACCCCCGTCTCCGTCCTGCTCCTGCCCGGCGAGCACGCCCTCACGTGGAGCTACCAGTACCACGGACCGCCGAGCCAAGATTGGTTGGATGCCAACGGGCCGTACGTGATGGACCCAAGGCGGGAGGGGAACTCGTGGATCGACGCGGTGAAGCTCGAGGCCTTCACGGGCAGTACTGCCTTTACAGATGACGGGGAAGACGCGGTGGCGTTGTTGACGAACGACCACCCCGGCTCTTCCTCCTTTTCGTTGCGAGAGGACCCGGACGCCCACCAGGGCACGCATTCGTACGTCGCCGCCACCCGCGACATCGCCGCAAGCCAAGGCTCCATCGAAATTAGCTGGACCGTGATCGCCGGTCCCGAGGGCGGGGTCGTGGGCTTTTGGGTGCAGGCCTCCGTGTATGCGCCGCACGACGTACTCGAATTCGTCGTGAACGGCGCCCCGCAGGTGCTGGTGACCAATCTTACCGACGGGTGGGAGCAGCACTTTGTGGCGATCGATCCCGGAAAGCACACGCTGCGGTGGCGGCTGGTCAAGAACGTCCCGGGGCTGGGCAGCGCGGAGTTGGCGGGGTACGCGGCGCCGGAGGGGCACGAGGGGTGGGCCAAGGTGGACGGGATCGCGTTCGAGGACAATGCCGCGGCCAAGGCGGCAGCCCCGACCACGACGAGCACGACGACTACCACGTCGACCACTCAAGAGCCCGAGACTACAACTGAGGTCACGACGACTTCCACAACAACGACGACTGAGGTCACGACGACAACGTCAACGACCGAAGCCCCGGCCACGACGACCGAAGCCCCAGCGACCACCACCGAGGCACCCGTCGCCCAGTCCGACGCCGCCCAAGGCTGCCCGCCCGGCCTCCAAGAAGTCCCCGGCCTCCCCGGCTGCTGCCTCGACGAACCCAACTACCTCGGCGACGGGGCGTGCGACCCATCCCCTCCCTACAACACCCCCGCGTGCGCGTACGACCTCGGGGACTGCTGCCGCGAGACGTGCAACGCGGACAGTCCGTACGGGTGCAAGACGAAGGAGGGGGAGGCCGACTATGGTCCGTTCGGGTTCTTTTGTCTGGATCCGCGATATTCGGTCATTGACGAGGCGGAGTGCGGGGTGGAGAATCGGGAGTGGATCGGCGACGGGGGGTGCGACGCCGACGGCGGGTACAACACCGCGGAATGTGAGTGTTGCATTCGGACGTTGGCGGCTTGCAATCTGCCTTCGATGATTTGCTGACCCTTTCATCTCTTTCTTCTCCTGATCTCTATCGCAGGCGGCTTCGACATGGGGGACTGCTGCGAGGACGCGTGCGACGCCGACTTCTCATTCTACCCCTGCGGGGCCCACCAGCCCTTCGACTGCCTTGATCCCGCCGCGGGCGACGGCGGCGACACCAACCCCACCGGCGCGAGCGTGATCGACGACGCCTCCCAATACTCCTTCCGCGACGGCTTCGAGGCCAACGTTTTCGACGCCCTCCGCTGGCAATACCTCAAGGGCGACGCCGCCTTCGAGATCGAGCACGACGACGCGTCGAATCCCGCCGCCGAGGGAAGTTACTACGCCGAGGCGCGGACGGCCAACATTCACGACGATGGAGGCACCTCCGAGCTGTGGCTGACGATCGACTCGGCGCACGGGGGCGAGCTCTCGTACGTCCTCCAGGCGTCGATCCAGGCGCCGTTCGAGGACCTCCTCGTCGAGGTGGACGACGGCGTCGTCGACGTGGCGTTGGACGCCGTGCCGGACTGGGAGGCGCGGACGATCGACGTGCCGGCGGGGACGCACGTCGTGAAGTGGAGGTTGCGGAGGAACCCGAGCGACGCGGACGAGGCCGAATTGGCGGCGGCGGGGAGCAGCGAGGGCATAGTGCGGATCGACGATGTGGCGTTCCGGCCGGACGTTTGAGCTAGACGAATAGAGAGCATGATTTCATAAGGATAGAAAGAACTCTGGCTACCATCTCTGCTTCAGTCAAACAGTAGCTCTTGTGTTATCGAATAGCACTACCTCTAGCGGGTCAAACATCCTTTCTATCTTCAGGTCGGCTTCTCACTGTCTCTTGATGTCGGCCTGGAAACTTGCGTCGTCCGGGACATCGTCGAGGGCTTCCAGCTCGGCCATGAATGCTGGATCTTCCAGGAAGAGGGCGAGAGGGTCTTTCTCTGCCGAAACTCGCGTGTCGCGGACGGCGTGGACATCGTTGAGCGGCAACTCGAGGAACTCTTGGCTTGGGGCTTGGCGTCTCGTCCGGAGGTGGCATTCGTCGGCTCGCGCGTCAGCATTGCCGGCTTTGTCTTCGCCGCCGTCCGAAGACGGCTGGTCGCCTTGAGGAGCCATGATCGGACCTTGTTGAATTCTATCTCGTGCGGTCTATTGTGAGGTGGGTTGCAGCTTCTGCTTCATTCGGTAAATGAGATGAATGATGATAAGGCCTCTCAGAAGAGGAGGCGACGTGTACTATGATCCCGCATCCTGATTCTTTTGACGCAAACAGGATCGAACACAGACCAAATCGCGATGGAGCTTCAAACGTCGGGGGAACGTCCAATCTCGTCCATTAGTTATCCCGGCCTTGTCGCAGCTAGTTATCCCACCGAGGATTGTCACCTTTTTCACATAACATCAATCGTTCCTTCCCTTGTAGCAAGCATTCCTTCCCTTGGCGTCTCCTCAAGTGTCAGAGAACCACTTGCCTCCGGCGTCTGTAGCGAGAGCTGTCTCCTCGAGCGATCACATTGACGCCACAAGTGAAAACAAATGCATAGCTGCAAATCTGTAGCAAGAGTATGGTTCCTCAAGCGACCACATCCCAAGACATTTGTATCAACTCTTCCAGCCTCTCCCCAAAACCCTGCTCAGGCAGGATGACAGGGAACAAAGAGCCTGCTCTTTGGCCTCTTCCCGATAGATTTGCGAGCACAGGCCGGTAGATCGGCAGTAATCAGCTACCATCCCTAGAAGTCCTCATGATCAAATGTCGCTCAGCTGAGGACGTGGGTGTCAATGGACAAGCTACCCATACCACTCTGGGTTCTCCGGAGAAACTGCTTGGCGGAATGAGAATGACTCAGTAGCAACGCGGAGGAGGCACGCAGGCTGAAGTCTGCCGGTGGTTGATCCTGGCTCAGCCACTACTAACCCCGACCCAGTTAGCCCGTCGCTATTGTACTTTGCCTCCCTCTCTATGTTATGTGCAATCCCCGCGCTACCAATCAGCTGCTACAGCTCTGCCTCTGTTTGTGAAAATGTAGTGTTGAAGTGTGGATATTTCCCTGCCACCGATCCAGTGTGCCTAACGTGGCTCGTACTCCTAGTCTCCACTGCTATGACTCCTGCGCCGGCGTCGCCGCTGCCTGCACCTGCGTCGGAGGCGGGTTCATCCTCGGCACGGGATCCCGCTTCGCGAAGCCAATGAGACTCTCCGCATGCCAATCGTGATGCTTGTTCATCCACCGCGTAAACTCCGGATCAACATCCTTGTGCTTTACAACTCCCGTCGGAGGGAACGGCTCGCACTTCGCCTTCAATCCGGTCACCTCCTCGAGCTTTGCCAGAAAGTCGGCCGTGCCCCGCAAGTTCAACGCCTCGTACCGTTCGGGAAAGAAGGCTTTGACACCGTGGAACTTTGGCACTGTCAGAAAGTTCAGTATCTTGGCCGTCCGAAGCTCGATGATACTTCCGTACGCTCGTCCACTGCGATCGTGCCGCAGTTCGTAGTGGTAATCCGAATAGCCCTCGACATGGACCGAATCCTCCTCGCTGCAAGGCACCGTCTCGTCGAAAGTGTATCCGGCTAGACAATCCCACTTCTCAATCTTGAACCCCTCGGCCTTTGCCTTTTCCATCTTGGCCCGATCCGCCGGCCCTCGCGGCCCCACCCAAGGCTTGGACACGAAGTCGTGCCAGTCCAATCCAATGTGCTGGTGGGCGTGGTGCGGCTCCTCGTGCATCGCCTCGACCCCTATCCAGACCATTGGCGTAATGAAATGAGCTAAATCAGTGCCCAACATATTGCAACAGCATTCAGGTCGAATCAACAACTCACAATCGTACGGATCGCGGAACATCGCGATGACAACGGCCGAATCGTTCCGGACGGTGGCATCATCGAATTGGAACCAGTGCTTGTATCTAGTGAATGCCGGCTCGATGGTTATCTGGTCGCCAAACTGTTGAAGTTGGAAGTATCAAATGAGATTTGCAACAATGATACATGTTCGATGCAAAGATAGATCAGCTGTGAGACTGCGCTCGCTCTCGATTCTACTCATCAACGCAATGCTTGGATACTCACGCAGTCCTGGAGGTGGTTGGTGATCCAATTGGTCCCCGAGTGCCTCTCCCCGATCAAGCTGATGGCCGTCGCGCGCCCCTTGTTCTCGTGGATGACGGGTCCCTTCGCGTATGTGACGGGCTCCTCCTCCTCCACTTCTACGTCGGCCGAGCTGGGCCGTTCCTCTTCTGGCTTGCCCTCGGCCTTATTGGCCTCGAATATCTTATCCCAGCTCGCCGACGCCCGGGCGTCGTTGGAGCCGGCGCGCAGCCGGTTTCGCAGGGCGCCGTCGTTGCTCGTCGCGTCCCGGGCGCGGTCCACCTCGACGGCCTCCCGGGTGCCGGCCCGCCCGGCGAGGTAACCAATGTAAATGAGAGTGGAGCCGAAGGCGACGAGGTTGAGCTTCTTGTAGTACGAGAGGCGGTCCGCGAGCGTTCGGGGCGAGGAGGGCGGCGACGCGGAGGCCGAGGCGAGGAAGCTGCTGTCGCGTCGCATGGTCGGAGGGTGGTCTATGTGCAATGGATGGCGGCGACGGGGCGATGAGGCCATGCGGCAGGGGCGGCCGATGACGATGTCACCGATGATTGTCGGCAAGCAACGCAAAATGGTGGGGGTGAAATCGAGTTGGGCGGGCGGCGCGGCGGCGTGGAGGTTGGATGGAGGCGAGGGTGGATTGACCAACGGGAACATTTTGTTGGCTCGGAAAGCGGGCACACATCCGTAGAAATCCTACGTAGGAACTTGAAAAGGACTTCCTACCAACGTTGCAATCAACAAAACACCGACCTACCAACGGCCTGCACCGCCCGGCTCATTGCCCGACTTGCTTGTTGATTCCACTGTGCATGTGGCGCTCGGTTAGTTGGGGGTCTCGTCTCTGGTTGGGGGCGGGTCTCTTCTCATTTTCCACGGATTTATCCGCACCTCGTCCATCACCTATGATCCAGCCGAGCGACGTGCCAGTAGTGGTAACCGCGCCCTCGGCGAGGGCGCTGCTCCTCTCTGTCTCCGCCGGGGCGCTACTGATCCTCCTCGGCGTCGCATCCAACAGCCACATCAGCCGTGACACCGCGAGCGATAACCACCAGCTGCTTTCAAGGCGACGGCTGGCGCAGGAATGGATCGCCGGAGCCACCTCGGAGGACGTGTTGGATGCCAATCATGTGCTGGAGATGACCATTGGAGACGCACCGGTGGCATCGTCGGTATCGGTGGACGATTCGGAGGTGGATACCATTGCGCTGCTCGGCGAGAGGCACTCGGGCACCAACTGGATCACAAATCACTTGCAGAGGTGAGACCTTCATGGCAGCGCGACTTGTGTGCATATGTGCACATGATGTGCTCACTTGACGTTTGCGCCTGCAGCTGCTTCGGCGACGACCTCAAGATCCTCGTGTCGTACTCGCGCTACAAACACTGGTTCCAATACGATACGCCCAAAGTAAAGGAGAACTCTCACGTGGTCGTGGCCATGTTTCGCGATCCCTACGATTGGACGGAGGCGATGCGGCAACGCCCGCACCACGCCCACGAACACATCGGTCTCTCGTGGCGAGATTTCGTGACGAAGCCCTGGGTGGGCGCCCGAGGTTGGCACGATACGTTTCTCGTGAAGGACGCGCGGGGGCAGGAGCGGGTCATTGATTATGTCAAGTCGACGTGCGTGGCCAATTATACGTGGAACGAGGTAAGAGGTTTGATGCAAGCTGATGAACATTCAGATTGCCTTGCTCACTTCTCTTCCCCACCAAGGTCATCCCCTGCGACGCCAAAGATTCGGTCTTTGTGGAAGGATACGCGAGATATATGTACGAGCTCAACCACGACGGTTCAGGCAAAGCTTACCCGAGCATCGTCGACCTGCGGCGAGAGAAGATATTGAACTTTCTGACGGTGCCGCAGATGAAGGGCGTCAAGGCCTTCTTTCCCGAACGATACGAGGAGCTGAGTCGAGATGGAACGGCCTCGTTGATCGAAACGCTGGAAAAGGCCACCGGCAAGACGGCCAAGTGCGAGCCCTTCCCGGCGACGGGGGCGGTGAAGCGCAAGCGGGTGGATCCGCGGTACGTCCGGTGGATGAATCAAAACGTCGATTGGGAGGTGGAGGGGATGATCGGCTACTCGAAAAGGCAGCAATGAGTGGCGGTGAGAGAGGAGGCAATGCATGAAGACTTGCATCTGTACATTGAGCTGAGCTGTCAGGCCGTCTCAAAGGGCAGTCGAACTCTTACTTAACTGCGTACGTGTACGACTACCATTTTCTAAGCCGAAACGGTCACGCGGAGACGACCTGCAGAATTTCTGTGCGTCGTCTGTGCGTTTAACGTACAGACGACCTGCAGAAGCAGGTGAGATGTTTTCTACATCTCGGGGTCGGTTCCACCAGGAACGGCGAGCCAGGCGAGCGTTGAGAACAAGCATCAAAGGGGCCTACCAACTACCAACATTGGTAACTGGGCTGCCGCGTGGACGTTCATGTTCAAGGAGACAAACTGTAGGTAGAAGGAGGAACGATACTTATGGCGCGGCAGAGGAGAACCGCGCAAGTGGTGCAAGGCATGATTCGCGCCGCACGAGGGCGACGGAAAGGCCGCGCCAGCAGGCCAGGTGGGATCCTAAGCTCGGTGACGACTGGGGACTCTTTATGTTGGCACGGTATCAGCAATAGTAGAAAAGCGTGGCGAGAGAACATTAGCAAGGTACCGCAAAACGATAACCGGCAAAGAAGGCAAAGTGTGTCGTGATCTTGTTGACTTGTATTACATGAGGATCATTTTGAGAGAGTATGGTCCTGAACCAGATCTAGGAAAGAGGGACAAGAAATGGACGCTCAGAACACCGATGGAAGATCCAATACGAAAACAATTCGCACGGTGGAACCCTCACTTTCATTGGTACTTCGATTTGGGAGGGTCATCGAAAGGGGGATGGGCCCTCATCAGTGATGAAGCAAGGGAATTGAGAATGAGGGGGAAGCCGAACCAGCCACCCGACGGAGGATATGCACCTATCTGATATGTCCTGTGGGATGTGGACGTTTCTGCTTTACATCGATTATGTATAAGTGTCATGTACCAATGTGAAACCCTTCGCGATACCGCCGCGTCTCGTCCCTCTACGCCTCCCCCATCGGCCGGTCCGGGCCGCCCTCGATGGGATGGTCGCTCGCCACCATGTTCGCGTTCAACCAGAATGCGTCGTCGATCGTTTCGATGCTGCTATTATCGTCGCTCCGCTGCCGTCGATGCCGTCCCTTGTCCGCCGCCCGCACCGGACCGCAGACGTCGCAGTACTTGTCGGTGCAGGACTTGTAGTGTCCCAATACTTCCCGGGAGGTGCGGCACTTCTTGAAAGTGCACTTGTCATCGCGGCATGTTCGGATGTGGGCGCAGAGGGCCTTGCCCTCGGCGCAGTGTGAGGTGGCGGGGCAGGCTTGGACGGGGGACGACCGTCCCTCGCGGGACGTATTGGGGACGGGGCACGTCGAGCAGTGCCGGATGAGGAGGAGGCGCTGCACCTTGCGGCGCACGATGCGACGCTCCTTCGCGCTCGCCGTCTCGTCGCGCGGATCGTCGGGCTTGATCATTACCTGCACCGCCTCGGGGCCGGGAGATTCTTTGGAAGTGTGCGGCGTGACATCTCGTGCTTGTTGCTCGTCCTCGCGCCGTCGCCGTTCGGCCTCCTGCCGTATACGTCGCATCCCTGCCTCGAAGTCGGCCCGGGCGTGGATGTCCCGGAGGACCGCCTGCACGTTCGCGTCGTCCATCGGGCTTTCGTCGCCGAAGCCGTGAATCGAGCTGACTCTGGAGGAGGGATGAGCAATGATATCGAAGGAGGTGCTGGAGACGCACGACTTTTGGGTGTGCGGCGTGAGGTAATCCTGGCTGTCTTGTCCGGGGCTGCCGTCTTGACTTTCGCGGTCCATCTTGACCTCCACGCTCCGGCGGCGGTTCCGTCGCTTGCTTGGGGGTTCGCCCTTCCTGCGGCCTCCGCTTCCCTCGTCGCTCGAGCCGTTGGATCCCTTGCCGTCGCTCCCCTGGGCCTTTTTGGCATCGTTGGTGAACTCCTCCCGCGTCCGGACCTGGAGGTGGGACAGCTGCTCCCCCAGCAAATCCCGGGCGGAGACCTGCTTCGTCTGTTCCCCCAGAGCCCCCCGCCGCGGCGGAGGGGCCGGAGCGCTTTCTGACTCCTCCGAGAAGGTGGGCAC
>JALLAP010002415.1:0-10559 GCA_036939355.1 Thalassiosira profunda | reverse complement strand
GAGGGGAGTTCGACTTTGAGAGGATCGAGCGGTTCTTGCAGCGAGAAGATGGAAGGAGAACAGAGGAGGCGGATTTGTTCGAAGAGGACGAGGAGGACGAGGACGAGGACTACGGCGACGATGACGAAGAATCGTCGGCAGAATGCGAGAGCGAGGCGGAGGAAGACAAAGAGCCGGAGGGCGAGGAAGAGGTTGCGATGTGTTCGCCGCCCCAGAGCCCACAGAATAAGGACCAGGTCGTGAAGGGCCTCATCGCCAAGTTCTTGCTGCAGAACAAGAACGGGGGGCAGCAACAGCAGTCGAGCCAATTGGACAGCATAAAAGAAGAGGCCGGCAACGAGAAGGATGCTGCGGGCGAGGCAAAGGAGGACATGTACACCGACCTGCTCGATTGTCACGTGTCGCCGCGAATAGTGGAGTCGTTGAAGGGGGCTTTGGAGGTTCCACGAGATGAGAAGGGAGACTTGCTCATTTTCGACGACAGCTCTGCAGCAGAACCAACGCCAAAGCCAAAGGCAGATGCTCCTGGGATTGACGAGACAGGTATTGGCCCTCTGCCAGAAACGCAGCTTGTTGAGGATACCCCGCGCCGCTGTTTCAGTGGCGATCCGCCGGACGAGAGCGACATCAAAGCGAGGGAAGACTACGCCAAATTGCAACTGACAATTGAAGCGAGAAGCGACTGCGGGTCGGTCGCAACTTTTGATGATGACCTATCCATGGACGAATGCAGCGTCCGGAAGGAGCTGCAGCGGCTGGAGATCCAGTCTTTGATCTTGTCCATGGACGAGTGCAGCGTACGGGAGGAGCTGGAGCGGCTTGAAATCCAGTGTTCGGGGACCGAAGGAGAGGCGGCGACGTCTCTTTCTTGCGACAGACCCAGGCCCGAGACTCATTTGCAAGTGGACGTCAGAGAGGAGTCCTCCAGTTCCGATAGAATGCAAACGCACCACGATCAGTCTCGAGCGAGGACGACGCGGTCCTTGGGCGGGATCGCGCCATCCCCATCCAGCGGCGGCCTCCCAACGATATCGGAGGGGTCCACATACGCCCCAGTGGCTTCCGTTCATTTCCCTAAGAAGCATGTGTACCAGCAACGACTGCCGGTTCAATCTCCAAGGCGTGCAGCACCGTTGTCTCCGGCGGCCATGGAGCGTCGGCGGCAATACAAGGAGGCGCTGCTGTCAAAAAGAGCATCGGGCGGAAGGCCTCAGTCATCAGTTGTTAGCGTTGAGTAAACAGGTCTTTACAAACTAACACTACACATTGATCTCTACCCCAGCTTCATTCATTGGTACTCTCCAACCCCAGCTTCTCTACCAAAGAGAGCGCCAATCTACTTTCCCTAAGACCATCCCTATCCTGTGATGCGGCACTGGCCCCAACCCTTGTTTTTGAAGGTAACCCTCCGCAGGTCGCTGTCGGTGCAGCAGAGCTTCGACCCGTCCTGACATTCGTACATGTTGTCCCTGGTGGCGAAGCCATTGCACACTGCCTCGTGCCCCTCCCTCTGAACACGCCTCGGGTTCGGCTTGGTGCATTTGATGGAGCCCACGGGAGAATCCTCACGGGGCCTCGGATCCTCACGGGGGTTCGCCGGACTGGATCTATTGGTCTTGCGGCATTCACCCCAACCCTTGTTCGCGAAATTCACCGTCTGCATGTCGCTGTCAGTGCAGCAGAGCTGCGATCCATCGGCACAGTTGTACATGTTCTCCCGATCGAGTGCCCCACAGACCTCTCGGTGGCCCTCCTCTCGAATGCGCGACGCACGAGGTTTAGTGCACTGAATGCCTGTCGTCCCGCCACCTCCAGTGCAGCCCTCGGCGTTCCACCTCCACGAGCACTTTCGGCCGCCTCGATTGAGGCATTCGTTCTTGCAGATCTTGGCGGCCCGGACCTCCTCGACCGACGTCATGTCGGTCTCGCCTGCCTCAGTGTCGCCATCGCAGGTGACCTGAAGGAAGTAGCGGTCGCACTGACGTTCTTCCTGGCGACCGAGCGCCCTCGACACGTGGTGCGTGCCTTCGTCTTCGGCGTCTCCTTCGGCCTCGAGATTGTACTTGGAGACAACCTCTTCTTGCGCCTCGAAATCGTACGTGTATGTCGCGACCTCGTCGCCTCCTCCGCGAAGGAAGAGCTCGCGGGCGTGGACGTCAACGGAGGCGACGACCAGGAGGGCGGCGAGTAGTGATAGTTTGCGTTGCATGTTGTGATGGCGTTGTGTTGTTGATTGCGTTTGCTGTTTTATGAGCTCAGAGATCGACCGAGGAGAGCAGGGCTCTGGTGAAAATCTTGGTCTTGGTCTTGGCATTGGCCCTGTTCAAGCGTGGAGGCGCTCACACTTCGCTCAAATGTGACCATTGGCAGCTTCCCAAAGAACGCCAAGAAGGATAGGAGCAACCAGTGGTGATATCAGTAGCGGCTGCCTGTCTTCAGGCGACATTTTAGGGGATTTGGGTATTCTCTACCGCCGACCTCCACGCCCGCCGCGCCCTCGCCCTCCCCGTCCACCGCCGCGTCCTCGCCCTCTTCCGCCCCTTCCGCGACCAGACGCCTTCAGGCGTTCGTCGCCGTGATGGACTCGCACCAGGCCCTGCATCACCTCGTCGATGGCGAAACACGATACGTATTTCTTCTTCCCTTCGATCGGAGACTCGCCCTCTTTGAATTCGATCGTCATCAGGTGGCAGCCGAGGACGTCGTCCGTTTTGTCAAGAATGGTAACCTTTTCGACGCACTTGGGAAAATGAACAATTGTGGGCTCGCGGGTGCTGACAAGGCGCCACTTTGGTCCGAGGTGCGGGTCAAGAATCAGAACGCCGTCGCTCTCGGGGTCCGGGCTGACGGTCATCTCTTCGATCAACGGGTGCTTATCAGGGTGAGGGCATTCTCGAACCATGTTCTTCCCCGCCATGCGCCTGATGCTTCGTTCCTTCGCCTCGTCCTCTGCATCTTCCGGTTTTGCCGCTGCGGGTTCTTCTCCCGGTTGCGGACCGTACTCTGGGCGTGGATTGTTGTAGCAGTTTGGACACAAAGGAAATGTCCGGGGCGGGGCGCCGACGGAATAGAGGCAAAGTTCAAAGTTGCAGCCCTCGACAGGACAATGGCGTCCAGTCCACTGCTTGATCTCTCCTCCAATGGGAAGTGGGTACACATTCTCCGTGATTTTGTTGTACTGGGAGGGAGCAATGAATAAGAGATGTATGTATCAGGCAAGGGCATGTTCATAGCCACAACTTACCAAGCGAGGCGGAGGGCCGGTAATGAATTGAAGATATCTCCTCGTCAGTCCGCATCTTGTAAATGGTTTGCCAACATCAGCCAGCTGTGCAAAGGAACTTCCAAACAGCACATCCATTTTGTTGATGTTCTACGGTAGCGAGGCAAAGACAGACCACAGAGAGAAAAGTGATGTGAGCGACGGCGGAAGATGCATGCATGCAACTCATCTCCAGGCACTTACATCAACGAAGAAGTTAAATTTTGCTGAGAACTGTGAAGGTGCAAGGGGTGTGAGGATACGAAGTGCCAGAGAAAAATGAACAGCCACTGAACCTCAGGACGACAACTCACCAATTCGATTGCCTTCTTCACAACATCGTCTCGGTTTGCCAATCCTTTTGCAATCTTGTTGCATTGATCTTCAATATCCGATCGCACTTGTGGCAGCACTAAAGAGGCATCGATCAAGTGATATCCATTGGCCAAGACGAGACCAAGCCGACTCGGCTTTAGCTTTCGGCCCGGTATCAGCTCCACATAATTCCGCTTCAACACGTTCTCAATGTGAGTTGAGATTGATGCATCTGTTCCTATTCCGTGCTTTTCCATTCGGCTAATGAGCTCCGATTCAGTAAGGTAGGTGGGAGGCGTCGTCATTCGTTCTTTGACATCCAATGTACAGAACTTGCCACTGGCCGGCGTCAACGAGACCTTGTCCGACTGGGTGCGAGGCAAAGCAAAGTTGTCAATAGCACGCACCAAATGCAACTCCTTGTCATGCAACCAAACGCACCTTCTTTGAGCCAGAGAAGAACAGGCCATAACAATCTCCCTCTTTAAACTCGGGCAGATCCTTCTCCTCTTCGTCCGCGTCACCATCTCTGCGGCCATCCTCGCCCTCGTCTCCGTATTGTCGATGCATCATGATTGCAAGAAATCCAGGGTCAACAAGTTTCTTGCCTCCAATCGTAAACGTTCCTTTGTCTTCCAGCTCCTCGATGGCCAGGCGAACCGTCGTGGATTGCCACACTGCGTCGTGGCTCACACTAGCGATAAAATGTCTCGTCACGAGATCGTAGACCCGTGCCATGTCGCCACTGAGCTCTCCCGCCCGCGCATGTCGACAGGGAGTGATGGGAGCTGAAGACACAAACATATGAGAAAGGCTTTCCTCTAAAGCTGATCACGCAACAGAATTAGAGCTCAACTCACGGTGATCTCCCATATCCACCCCGCCCTTGCTGACATTGACACCGTCCCGCAGTAGCTTGGACACGTAGGTCCCCCATCTATTGTCCTGCGTCTGATCGCGCAACGTCCCGTCGATGTCGAACGACTTGGGGTACTTTGTGCTTTCCGTGCGGGGGTAGGACAAATAACCGCTGAGATAGAGCCTTTCTGCGCAGCCAAGGGCGTGGTGGGGACCGATACCCAGGGCTTTGCTGCAAGCTTTCAACAAGGCCACGGTGTTTAACGGTACCGGCCGGCCCTGCTTCTTCTCTTTCGATACCACAGACACCACCTTGGCCGAAGCAGGCGGCGACGCCTCTTGGCACTTTGTTACGAGGGCGTCCACCTTGTTCCGATTGAACGACCTCCCACTGTCCCACAAGGCGCGACACATCGACCCCGAGTTCATCACTCCCAGGTCCAGCACCCAGTATGGCTCGGGCTTAAACGTCTCAATCTCGATATGTCGCTGGACGCAGAATCCCAGCGTGGGGGTCTGACACGGTCCGTACGATAACACGGCCGAGTCCAGGTCGCCGTACCGGCCCTGGAAGTAGCGCGTCTGGAACCGCGAGAACGCCACTCCCACCTTCAAATCCAGCTCCTGCCGCGCATCTACCGACAGCGACTGGTTGCGATCCGGCTTGCCTAAACTTTCATACGCCTTCTTGATGTCGCTGGGATTGATGGCGCTGAAGTGTGCGCGGTACACCCGATCGTATGGCCCGGACCCCTTCATCGAATGCATGCACACGTCCAACACCTCGAAGTTGATGTTCTCGCCTTCCCGATCGCAGTCCATCCACAAAACTAGGAAATCGCAGCCTTTTGCCACCTCCTGCAAATGCTTGCACACGCTCCCCTTGCACGGCTTCTTGACGACCGGGGCCAGGAACAATTCGGCCGGATCGACGCTTTCCCACGATCGGTACTCCTCGGGGAAGTCGACGTTGAACACGTGCCCCGCCACCGACGTCACCACGTGCGTCACCTTCGACGCCTTGGGCGCCTTCGAGAAGGGAGGGTTGACAAATTCGTGGACGGGGAGGGACCGGCCGTAAGGGGACGTCGATCCTCCGCTGAGGCCGTGGGCGATGGCCGTGGCAATCGACGGCTTCTCGGCAATGTGCACGACAGTGATGGGACTTCCGGCGCCGTAGTTGAGGTCGTTGGTTGTCTGCGGCTGATTCGGTGGGATGGCGGGTTTGTGCGGGGCCTCGACGGCAGGAGGAGCTCTTTTCTTTCCCTGCTTTCCCTTCGTCTCCCTTCTTTGTGCATCAATTGCAATTGCATCATCTGCAGCCTCTGCCTCACGAGGCTGATTCTTTGGACCCTTGCCCTGCTTCTGCCGAGTGTCAATTTTGCCGCCCTTTCCTTTCTTTCCCTTTTGCTGCTTCCTCTTCTCTGATTGCTGAAGGGCCTGCAGGGTCAAATTGGCATTGCTCCCCTCCTTTCCCTGCTGCTGCTGTGTAGACGAAGTGATGGACATCGCCCCAAAAGAGGGCACAAACTCGGCGGCCGTCGCATTCAGATCCGATGCGCCCGCGGGTGCCATCGCATCCGCCCCATCACTTGCACCCTGCTTTGACTTTTGCTTCTGCGTTTGTCGTTTCTTCGACTTCCCGTCGTCCCTCCGCCGATCGTTCCCAATTCTCGACTCCGACCCTGCGGTGCCAATGTCCTCGACGTCCGCGGAGAAGGTCGCCCTCTTGGAGGTGTGGCTGGCGTCGCCCCCGTTGGTTGCAAGTGCACCGTCGCCACCTCCGCCGCGCAACGGCAGCCCGTCCTCCAGGCCGAGCAATTGGGCGACCGCGGCCGTGACCTCCTCCCCGGGCAGGCCCACGCCGACCGCGTTGCCATCTGCAATTGCAGACTCGCTGCCAGCCTCCTGCGAGCTCTTCTTGGGATCCTTCCCCCGATGCTTAGTCTTGTGTTTGTGCCCCCTCCCGCCGCCGCCGCGGCCACCGCGGCCCCCGAGCCCGCCTCTTCCGCCGCGCGGCCTCTTCCCGGCCGGAGGGTCGGGCTTCTCCGAGGGGTCCTGGTGGGTCTTCGTCTCCATGAGCAGGATCGATGGGGAGATCTAAATACTTAAAGGAGAGATTGGTGTGTATGCCGGTGAGACTGTCACAGTGACAAAACTCTACACCCTACCTCAGCCGCCCGTACCACTTAAAGCACTACGCTAATAAATTATTAGAGTGTCGCGCTTGCCTCTCTCTTTCACACTGCTACAGCACGCTCACCTCTCTCTTTCACACTGCTACAGCACGCTATGTACACTCGCGCAGCGCTAGCCGGAGCAACGCGGAGGCTAGTGAAAGAGAAAGAGGCGAGGTTCAGTGCAGGTGTCACGGGACGGATGGAAGGAAGGTGGCAAGTTGGACAGCGTAACCCAAAAATCTCGAGCTCACAATCCAATGACGCTGGCAAGGCTGGCCGGTTCACCTCGTAGGCGCCACGTCTCCACCTGCAGCCTCCGCCTCCATAGCCAGTAGGCCGACGCCCAGCCGCTCGTAGGCGCTGTGCTTGCCGAGTCTCCCTGGCTCAGAGCTTTCCTCCTTTGATTTGCAAATATCTTTGGTGCACGTGTCACCTGCAACCTGCACCAAACCCGCGTGCAGGCCGGGGCTCCGTAGCGTTATTGCGTGCCGTAAACCCGCACCATGGGATCAACCTCTAACGCCAGCGGAGGCGCCCCGTCTCTTGAGATCGACCTCAAGGCCGTCGATCCTCACAAGCTCGACCTGCTCGAGGACCGCTTCGGTGGCGACGGCGGGATCGAATCGGGGTTCACCCCGCCCCGCTCCGTCGTCACGCCGTCCATGTCGGGCCAGGTGGCCACCGAAGGGCGGCCCAGGAGCGATAGCGGCACCTTCAGCAACCTCACCGAGGTGGGGGGCACTTCCCCGCTGCCGGGCTCCGTGAGCTTCGAGCAGCAGGACGGCAGCAACGCTGCGTCCAATGCCTCGTGCCAGACGGTGCACCGCGCCAACGGGAAGGCCAAGGTTGGAAACGGCGATAGTGCTCCAAAGAAGGGGCAAGCTGGGGGGAGTGCTTCTTCATCTCACGGC
Organism: Thalassiosira profunda; assembly: GCA_036939355.1. Lineage (NCBI taxonomy): Eukaryota > Bacillariophyta > Thalassiosirophyceae > Thalassiosirales > Thalassiosiraceae > Thalassiosira > Thalassiosira profunda. The sequence continues at coordinate 3,033 of JALLAP010002415.1, read as the reverse complement.
TCCAAGAAGAAGAGCACGCCTTTGAAACGTCCCGTGTCGGCCATCGGTGGACACGCCACCCCCACTAACAGTAAGGCCAAGAAGGGAGAGGCGAGCAACAACGGTGTGCAGAAGAAGAGCAAGGCCAAAACCAAGGCTGGGGAGAAGGGAGGGTCAAAGAAATCTGCCGTTGAGCATACCACTGTCACAAAAAGTGAAGCCAGCAGGGATGCCGCCTCCACCGCATCCGGGAAGACTCACTCCAGCGCCCCTGAAAATTCCCGCAGCGAATCCAGGGACACCCTCTACTCCTACTTTGGCACGAACGCCTCGTCCAACCCCGGGGGCGGCACCACCAGCTCCAACCCTTCCCGATCCCAGCTTTCCTCGCCCCCGGCCCTGCAGAGCAAGTCGACCTCGCACAAGGACAAGGGGAATCAGAGAACTCTTCACTCGTTCCTTGGCATCAGCGATAAGAAGAGTGAAAAAGACTCGTCAGTTGGGGGAGAGGAGGAGGAGAAGGAAGACAAAGTGGGGGCGACGGGGGATGATGCTGCCGCAGCTGCTCCGCACGGTGCGGCATCGAAGCCGGCCAAGAAGAAGAAATCGTCTCACAAAGCCTCGGCAGCCAGCGCTGGTGGCAGTGGTGCCGCTCACTCGGAGAACTCCCTGCAGGAGATGAAGCGCTTGCACTCCCAGATATCCCACCTCAAAACGCAGCTCGAGGAGGCCAACGCACGCAACAACTCCATAAAGAACAACCAGACGCTGATCAGCGCCAACCTCCAACGGCAGCTCAAGCACCAGAAGAACGAGANACTCCATAAAGAACAACCAGACGCTGATCAGCGCCAACCTCCAACGGCAGCTCAAGCACCAGAAGAACGAGATGAACGAGCTGCGGAGGGACAGCGACGCGCGCATGGGACGGGCCGCGGAGGCGATGGAGCGCTTGGTGCGAGACGAGGCGGTCAAAGAGGCCAAGGAGACGAGGCAGAAACTGGCCAGCGACGGCGCCCGGCTGGGGCGGCTGGTCAGCTCCCGCGTGGGAGGGATGGGACGGTCGCACATTGTCGAATCGTGGGAGGACGGGCACGCGCCGCGGACGCTCAAGACGAGGAGGATGGAGCTCAAGGTCAAGAGGGAAAGCCTCGAAAAGCGACGGGACGAGCTGGCGAGGGCGGGCCAGACTGGAGGAGGCTCAGATCCAGCCGTGAATGAAGTCCACGAATCCTCAAATGCGCATGATGCCACTCTGGCAACGATGGGCGACTTTGAGCTCTTGGAGGCCAACGAGACGGTGCGGATGCACCTGGACGAAATTAGGAGGGAGGAGAAAGAGCTCGACGTGGAGGAGAGGGCGCTGAATATCGAGAAGCGGTCTCATGTGCGGGCGTTGAAGCTGGTGGCCAACGAGGACTCGTCCAAGTTCCGCCGTCGCAGCAAACTGCACGAGCGATACGTCCTCACGAATCTTCTCGGAAAGGGCGGCTTTTCGGAGGTCTGGCGGGCATTCGACACGGTCGACTTTCGTCACGTCGCGGTGAAGATCCACCAGCTCGAGTCCAACTGGTCCGACGCCAAGAAGGAGAACTACACCAAACACGTCTCGCGGGAGTTCGAAATCCACCGCGAGGTGCGGCACCCGAGGGTCGTGAGCCTCTACGATGTGTTCGAGATCGACACCGACAGCTTCGCGACGGTCTTGGAGTGCTGCAAGGGCACCGATTTGGACACGATGCTGAAGGACAGGGGCCGGCTGCCGGAGCGCGATGCCCGGGCGATCCTGATTCAGGTGCTGTCAGGAATGAGGTACTTGAGCACCCCCTCGGCGGACGGACGAAGGCAGGGGATCATTCATTACGATCTCAAGGTGAGTGTTTTTCTTTCTTTGGGTCGCCCCATTCACTGCCCAAACTGGAACCAAACTCACCTTTTTGCGCTCATCTTCACTCCAGCCTGGAAACATTCTCTTCGACGAGAACGGCAATGCAAAGATCACGGACTTCGGGCTGAGCAAGATCGTAGATGCGGCCGAGGAAGGCGACAGCATGGAGCTAACGAGCCAGGGAGCGGGGACGTACTGGTACTTGCCGCCGGAGTGCTTCTTGATGGACCAGGACGTGAGGATCAGCAACAAAGTGGACGTCTGGAGNCTGGTACTTGCCGCCGGAGTGCTTCTTGATGGACCAGGACGTGAGGATCAGCAACAAAGTGGACGTCTGGAGTCTCGGAGTCATTTACTTTCAGATGGTGTACGGACGACGCCCGTTCGGAGACGGACAGTCGCAGGACCACATCCTGCGCAATCACACAATGCTGAATGCGACGGAAGTGCACTTCCCGCCCAAGCCGGCCATCTCCGAGGAGGGAAAGGAGTTTATTCAAGACTGCCTCACTTACGACCAGATGAGCCGCCCCAACATGAGTCAGCTGTGCGATCACGACTATTTGAAGCTGACTTCGTTGTAGGCGGAAGTTGCGTAAAGTCTAACGTTATCTTTTGCTTGCTCCAACGCCCTCATCCATCGCAACATTCAGCGCCGCTTCTCTGATTCAATTCCCCTGACCCATCTCCGCTTGCAGATCAGCTTGCCTCTCCCCTCCCTTCTTCTGTCTCCCACCAACTGTCCGCCCTCGACCAAAATGCACACTGTCTACGCTTCCTCCGACGGAACTGCACCTTCACGGCACTTTCGAAGTGTCGTTGCCAGAGCTGTCCAGACCGTATCTGAGAAATGTTCGAAAATGTCTGGATTCTCGCACGCCTTGCGCATCTTCTCCACTGAGCCGAAGGATTCCGTGCAAACTTCTTCGACCATCGCCTGCGCCGCCGTCCAGGAACCACCGGGAGCCATACAGGGGTCAAGATGCGAGGTCACGAACATAACTCCACTTCTGAACGTGCACACCAGTCTCTCCTTCGCCCTGTGGCTTTCGAGGAGTTTCATCGTGTTGCTAGCAAAGTGTGGGTCCTTCATCGCTTCTTCGATCTCCAGGAAGCTGTCCAGCTTTTTCAGTTCCCACGAGTGAGGAAACGTGTTCAGGTCAGAG